>JAABOM020000096.1:10221914-10250627 GCA_011800125.2 Solanum clarkiae
AAAACATAGACACATACTTGAAGTAGCTAGAGCCCTCAGGTTTCAAGGAAACATTCCTATTAAATTTTGGGGAGAATGTGTATTGGCTGTTGTATACCTGATTAACAGACTTCCTACCCCTGTTTTGAAAGGAAAATTTCCTTATGAGCAGTTCCATGGACACAAAGCTAATATCAACCATTTGAGAACAATGGGATGTTTGTGCTATGCAACCAGAGTGGTTAGACAAGACAAATTTTCTCCTAGAGCTGATGTGTGTATGATGATGGGTTATTCACCAACTCAAAAAGGGTATTTGCTCTATAATCTGACTAAAGTTCCTTGTTAGTAGAGATGTTATATTCAGAGAGGATGTCTTTCCTTTTGAACAGACTATTGCAAGCCAGAAGCCATTATCTCCTATGGAACCAGTTACTTTGCCAAATGATCTTGCCACAGATGATGAGGACAAAGACTTACTTGTGCCCATTCCTGCACAAGCAGACAACATGAGCAATATGGAGCAGAGAAGTAATCCCATGATTTCAGAAGCAGAGATTGCCTCTGATATGGAGCATGATGGATCCCACACAGAACTCATTATTCAAGATGATGCTGCCAGCACTGGACCTGCATTGGTAACTAGAGAAGCTGAAGAAGTCATGATAAGAAAGTCAACCAAAACTCCTCATCCCCCAATATGGATGAAGGATTATGTGACAGCTAAGTCTCATCAACATTCTCAAAGCAATTATGTCTCTTATGACCATATTTCACCCAAGTACAAAGCCTATCTATCCATGTTCTCAACAGAAGTTGAACCAAGGACATTTGAGGAAGTTGTGAAAGATCACAGATGGGTACATGCCATGCAGCAGGAGGTGAAGGCACTGGAAGAAAATGGTACCTGGGAACTTGTAGAGCTGCCAAAAGGTAAACATGTTATTGGTTGCAAATGGGTGTTCAAAATTAAATACAAGGCTGATGGACAAGTTGATAGATTCAAGGCAAGATTAGTGGCTAAGGGATACAATCAAACAGAGGGAATTGATTACCAAGAAACATTCTCACCAGTAGTTAAAGTGACAGAGTTGGGATATATTTCAAATGGATATGTACAATGCCTTCTTCCAGGGAGACTTGCTAGAAGAGGTGTATATGGAATTACCTAAAGGATTCTACATTGCAGAAAAGGAGAAAAACCTTACTTGCAGACTAGTAAAGTCTTTATATGGTCTCGAGCAAGCTTCAAGACAGTGAAATGCAAAACTGACTGAGGCATTGCTGAATTCAGGGTACTCACAAAGCCATTATGACTACTCCTGATTCACCAAGAGGAGGGGCCATGGATTAGTGATAGTCTTGGTGTATGTGGATGATCTGCTGATCACAGGGAGTTCTGCACAGGGAGTGATGCAGGACTAATACAGGAAACCAAGCAAGTTCTGCACAAGCATTTTAAAATCAAGGACTTGGGGGAGCTCAAATACTTCTTGGGCATTGAATTTATGAGGTCCAAGGAAGGCATTGTGATGAATCAAAGGAAGTATGCACTGGAGTTAATTGCAGAAGCAGGTTTGGGTAATGCCAAGCCTAATATGACTCCTCTAGAGTGTAACCATAAGTTGACTGGTGCGGAGGTTGATCCAGATGTGTTGTTTGAAGATGTTCAAAAATATCAAAGATTGGTTGGTAAGCTGCTTTACCTCACAAACACCAGACCAGACATAGCATTTGCAGTCCAGTCATTGAGTCAATTTATGCACAAACCAAAAATGCTACACTGGAAGGCAGCATTAAGGGTCCTCAGATATATGAAGCTGGAGCAAGGAAAGGGATTACTCATGGGATCCAACCAGAAGCACCAGCTGTAGGGGCATTGTGATGCAGACTGGGCAGCTTGTGCAAGCACAAGACGGTCAGTCACTGGGTTTGCTTTGAAGTTTGGAAATTCACTGATCTCTTGGAAGTCTAAGAAAAAACACACAGTTTCCAAGAGTTCCACGAAGCTGAGTATAGAAGTTTGGCAACTTTGATAGAAGAAATTGTATGGGTTGTTGGTTTGTCCAAGGAGTTGGGAATCCAAATGATAGAACTAGCAGTTGTGCATTGTGACAACAGATCTGCATTACAACTGGCAGCCAATCCTGTGTTTCATGAACGTACAAAACACAGAGATTGATTGTCATTTCATTAGGGAAAGGATCCAAAGTGGACTCATTCAAACCACCTACATCAACACCAAGGACCAACAAGCTGATTTCTTCACTAAAGCATTGGGACGAGCACAACATGACTACTTAGTCCACAAGCTTGGACGATTGAATCTCTTCAATAGGTCCAGCTTGAGGGGGAGTATTGAAGTTGGTTAGATTAGTTAGTTAGTTGTATATTATTAATAGATTAGTTACAATTAGTGTTGGAAATGATCCCATGTGTGTAGGAACACAGTAGGAAGCATAGAGCTCACTGAGGTATAAATACCTCCTTGTACTGTACAGATTAGTTAACACAGTAATCAAAGGAATTTTTCCCAAATCACTGTTCTTCTTCTTCTCTATTGTGCACTTCCTGATCCTTTTCAATAGAGCTTCTCAGAGTTATGGCTGGGAATAATCTTTCTTTGAGAACAAAGAAATCAATTGCAATGGACTAGTACAGCCTATTGCAATGTAATAAAAACACAAGCATTAAAACTTAAAATAAGAAATAATCAGATGAGAAGAGAAGGAAACAAAATTTGGGAAGAACTCAACTTGGCAACAAAGGAGATGATTTAAGAGAAGGTATTTTGGATGGTTAATGGGTTATTTTAATGATCCGAGAATGTAAAATGAACTGATGTCATTATTTATGTTGTCTACCGCTCAAGGGTTCGGCTACGGTGTATACTAGATCAAATGTATAATGACAGGGTTAGTGTTAACTGAAAACTCAAACAGAGGATGTATTTAAACTATTCGCATAAACAGAGGGACAGATATGATCCTATTCGATTTCATGATGGACAGTACACAAAGGCCCTATTCGACAAGCAGGAAGCCTCCAAATCAAACAAGAACCTTCAAAAAAACCATCTCATACAAGGCTCCTGGCTGATTCCAAGATAAACAACACTGAAGATCATCTAGTGGTGATTGTCTAAGAACATGTATCTTGAGGTTCAATATCCTAACTCCTATAGTAACAAATACCACTTGCAGTAGCCAACCAACTTGCCTTCAATAAGGTAGGAATCAGCAAAGGCTTCTGTACAAAAACAAAAGCTAGCCATTGACATAAAGGTTCCATTGGTCCAACGCATGGAGCCCCCTCAAAATGATATTCCATCCTCATGATTTTAATGGGAACAAACCCTCCTGTTTCATAGAAAAAAAGAGAGGAAGAGTCATGTTGCAGTATGAGGAGTGCTGTTATATAGTCTAAACTTAAATACAAGCACACAAAAGTAAGCGAGAAACAGAATCACTACCCTCTCACTGGTGTCAAAGCTCTTGTCCCATCAGGACAAAATCAATCAAATCCCCGGAAGATTCAGAATCATAATAATCATAGTCTTCATAATTCTTGTAACAAGAAGACAGCAATTCAGGCTGTGATTCAAACTTGAAAGGCACTAAAGTAAATCTAGAGGAAATTGAGAAGCACAGGAACAAACCTCATTGTACTTGCCAACATCAGCTGAATCTGCCTCGTCATCCACCTAGAGATGCATATGTCATTTACAGTAATCTAAAACTTGTACATGAAAGTTAAGCATCTAATGGAAGGGACCAAATGCATTGCTGCAAATGATAACTTAATACTCATCACGCATGTCAGAAAGAAAACATTTCTAAAATTAAAGCCATATAAATATCCCCAGACCCCACTTGTGGGATTCCACTAGGTAAGTTGTTGTTGTAAAGCCATATAAACATCCTATTAGGTTCAGGAGATATAAGATGTTATGTCATTTACAGTTCGAAAACCTGTAATTTAAAGTTCAGCATCTCAAGGGGGAATCAAAAAGATAGAATCACTATACACAAGGAACTTGTAATTTATTAAACAGATCACAGTACAACACTTCAAAAAAATTTGCAAAAAGCGAAGGTAATGTAAGAGCAAATAAATATGGTAAAAAGCATTAGATATAAAACTTTCCCAGTTGGAAGTACCATTCAGCCTCTGATGCATTCAGAGGCATAGGACTTGGTAATCTAGTTTCTGTATGGAAATCTAGACGCAGAAATGTTCACTTAGATGATGATCTGAGGCAAATGTTTATTCTTAAGAGAGACTAATATGTTTGCTTGAGAGATTAACACCATTGCAGAAAGTGAGAAGTATAAAACACAACTTTGGAATCCAAACTATCTTTATTATCGACATGATCAATATTGTATCTAGTGTCATTAAGGAATCTATATCCTCTACTACAGAATCTAGTTACTGGATAAGCAAAAAAATATTGTCATGTTTTCTAGATTTGAAGCAGAAAAAGCATCGACTTCCTAACAGAATGAATTCTTCATTTCAGAAAACACAGGAAGTTCAATTAAGGCTGAAATTTGAAATCTTCAAAAATGACATTTAGCCCTGTACTGTAGGAAATTTCAAAAAGGATGCCACACATTATGAAACAAGGAAATGCATCACCAATCAGCACAGTACATTTAGGAGCACGATATCTAAAGTGACAATCAATGATCATTCATGGAATAAGCAGTAGTAGAACAAAGAAATGTAACATGCTGATTACCCTCCATGACATATCATTCTCCTCTTTGTGCAAAAGTTTCAAGTGTGCAAGATTAATTGTTTCAGCTTTCATGAAGTACAAAAACTTCTCCTAAAACATTAATAAATACTTCAATGAATAGATGGTGATGAATCATGATTAGCTAGCTATGTATGATTAAAAAGATATAGCAAAAAGATCAAAGGAAAACAACTAAAGAGTATCAAACAAACTAGTACCTCATGCGTCATGTTTTTCCACGTCTCAAAACCTTTCTTATCCATTTCAAACTCATTTCCGTCAACGTTTTTCTTTAGAAAATCCTCCCTGCAACACCAAACTCATGACCAGTTAAAGCAGTGTTTTTTACTTTATATACATAAAACTAACATATTAAACAAAGAAAATAGATAACCCCACATGGTTGTTCTTTAACGTAAAGATTTGGCACACATGTTGATTATGTTAAAGGTAAAATACATAAACATGTCATTTAAATTGACTTCAGATAATGTCTGTGAGATTGTGCTCTTGGGTGTGCACAAGTAGACACTAGTATAAAATTTAACAAATAGACACATACGACCTTATATGGCAATTCCTGTGACATATATTTGTCCTACATGCCAACTGATTTATATTGCGTCACGAAGTATGTCAACTATATGTAACTCTAGGCATCAACTTATACACATCTAAAATTGGAAAACGTAGTCACTTAAAACCAAGTTAAAAGAGACATTTATATATTAAGTCGAAAAGCGCCTACTTACATGAAAATTCGAAAAGCCGATCTGGGTTGGTGAATGAGGGTTTGCTCCTTAACAAGGGTTCTAGTGGTGGGTTGGCATTTCAATTTCTTTACACCCTTTCTGGGTTGACATTCATGCATGTCAGCCAACGCGATAGCCACTGAGATGCCACATTTTTCACTGCAGATGCACCCGCATTACACAATCAAGATTATTGATCAGAAAGAGGGGAAAAAATAATACCGTACCATTTTTGAAAAGCACTGCCATCGGGAGCACGATGTATTTGAACACCAAAGACCCTTTTCCTTGTTCTAGCTTGGTACACCATTGAAACCAAAAACCCCCTCTGGGTTTCTCTCTGTCTCTATAGGTATTACTCGATTCTACTGGACCATTAATGGCTATGAAGGCCCAAATTAAACCAATATGCGCCTAAGGTTTAGGATACTGCCCTGATTGTTTGCTTAACTAGTGAATTAATTAAAGGAAATAGTCATATTTTAGCGGGACAACGTAATCTTGGGCGGGGCTCAAAAAATGTCAGCAGTGGAAGTGAAGCGCCTTGAAGAAAAAGCGCAAAGATTTCCCGCGATGAATCAAAGTACCTATAAGGAAATGACACGTAGAAGTAAAGCTGGTAACACAACCGCACGAGGAACCAAAATATATATGGCTCTCTCCGTAGGATTTTATGTGGTAATATTTGATTTTGATTCAATATTTAAACAAAAAAATTTAAAATTTGTAATTTAAAATTATTATTAGATATATATGTGCTTGAGAATTATTTTAATAAAAGTAAAATAAAAAATTTAAAGATAAATTATTTTCACTTTGAGTAAGATAATATTTTTTTTGGGACGGATCAAAATAACGGAGGGAGTTGTAGGGTGTACTCTCTTTCCACCAAAACGTTTCAGACTTTCAGCACTTGGAATGAAAAAACAAATCTTAATTTTGGGATAAAATTTGAAATTAATTTTATTTGAGGATTATTTAATCTCAAAAATAATTATTTCATCATTTCTTATCAATATGGGATAATATAATTTCATGGGATATTACAACTCATGAGTTATATTTATTTATTTCATATGTATTAATTGCTCTATCGCTTCATATTAATTGTCATGGTTGTTAAAAAAATAGTTAAAAAATGCTTATTATTTTAAAAAATTAAGATAAAATGATGAATCTTATTCACCTTTATCCTTACTATGACAGAGAGAGAGAGAAACTAATGTGGTGGAAAGAAAAAGTGATATTAATTGAGATTAAAAAAAATTCCTCCGTTTCATTTTATGTGGCATTCTTTGACTTAACACGGTGTTTAAGAAAAAAGTAAGATCTTTGAAATTTGTAGTCTAAAATCATTTTGAGATATTTGTGTAATTGAGAATCATTTCATTAAGGGTAAAAGGAAAATTTTAAGTTTAAATTGTTTCCTATGGTGACATTCTTTTTGGGATGAACCAAAAAGGAAAGGGTGTCGCATAAAATGAGATAGATGGAGTAAATATGAATAATTTAGTTGTTATAAATATATTTTATTTATGGTGAATGTATATTATGTGGACTCCTTTAAGAGTTAGGAATCCTACTTGAAGACTAATTTAGTTTCTTACTTGAAGACCAAGTCAGTTTTTTCCTATAAATATAAAGGTTTCCTTCAATGTAATATACATCTGAATATTATTCAAGAGCAATATGAAATCATTTCTCTTTTCCCCTACTTTTTCTTTGTATTGTTTTATACAGTTTCATAATACGTTATTAGCACGAGACTCTATTGTCTTAAAGAATAAATGTTAAGTTTCAAGGCTAAGGCATTGTTTATTTATTTCCTTTATCTTCACTAATATGACTAACCTTGCCAGCACGAGACTCTACCGTGTTAAAGAGTGAAGGTTAAGTTTCAAGGTTAAGTTATTATTTATTTATTTATTCCATCTTTATTGATATGGCTAACATTGAGAAACTTGAGTTTGTTGCCCTTCATAGTTTGAGCAAAAACTGCTCTTCATGGGTGTTGGATGCTAGATGTCTTAGAGACATTATTAAAGAATGAAAATAAAGTATCAAAATAAAACTGTGCTAAAGCTACGATATTCCCGTGTCATCATCTTGATGAATTTGAAAATATGAATATCTCACAGTTGAAGATGGTGGGATCAAGACCCATCAATTTATGGCGTAAGACGCCCTTATATGGATAAGACATTGGGTTCAAGTCTCAATGCACCATATTAATTATGTAATGATGGCTAAAGCAAAATAATGTGCTTTTCCTGAAAATCATAAAATATATTTCATTAAAATTTTTCATTCTGTAGAGTGAATGTGGTAGCAGTGCATAATATCTAAAAGAAGACAAGTGATTGAATAATGCACATGAACATGGAATGAGGTACTAAGCTATCACAAATTGATATACTAAGATGATTGTGTTCCATTCATGAAGAATGAGAACTTTTGATGATGATTTGAATTAAGAAAATTAAAATGAACATTAATTAAAGAATCTAAAGATTCCTTTAGATGGTGAATTTTCTTGTACTTATTGTTATCAAGGTAAGTTGATTGTGAGACCATCACCAACGATAGTTGAGATTGAGTCCCCTGTATTTTCGAAACGTATTCATGGAGATATTTGTGGACCTATTCACCCACCTAGTGAGACGTTTAAATATTTTATGGTCCTAATAGATGTTGCATCTAGATGGTCTCATGTGTGCCTATTGTCATCTCGTAATTTGGCATTTGCAAAATTGTTGACACAGATAATATGATTACGAGCAGAATTTCCTGATAATCAGATTAAGTCCGTTAGCCTTGATAATGCTGCAAAGTTTTCATCCCAAATATTTAATGACTATTGTTTTATCTATTGGGATAAGAGTTGAACATCCTGTTGCTCATGTTTATGCTCAAAATGACCTTGCTGAGTCATTAATTAAATACTTGCAATTGCCACCCAAGACTATTGCTTATGAAAACTAGATTTTTCACTTCTGTATGGGGATATACAATTTTGCATACTGCAACACTTATTCACCTCAAATCGATAAATTATTATAAGCACTCTCCATTGCAATTGATTTTTGGGTCACGAACCTAATATATTCCATTTAAGAATTTTTGGATGTGTTGTATATGTGCCTATGGCACCACCACAACGCTAAAAAATGGGATCTCAAATTAGATTAGAAATATATGTTGAGTTTGAATCATCCTCTATTATTCGATATCTTGAACCATTAACTGGAGATATGTTCACTGCTCGATTTGTAGATTATCGATTTGATGAGACACTTTTTCCAAAATTAAAGGAAGAAATGATAATATCAAAAGAGAAATTTTGTGAAAAAATCCATCGTTGTCTCATCTTGATCCATGTATTTTTATTTGTGAGCAAGAAGTACAAAAGATTATTCACATGCAAAAATTGCAAATGAATCACCTCTACGACAAGTAAAGTAGTTGAGAAGCAATAAAGTTGAAATTTACTTCCCAAGTAAGCAATCTGACATTTGTTCATGTAATGGTAAATCAGAAATTTACTATAGAAAAAGATACATGTCATGCTAAACTTAAAGTTTGTTCATTAGACATATAATGAAGAAATAAAAGATTCTTTAAGGTTTCTTTGTTTCTCATGATAAGTTGATTAGATCAACTAATATTGGGATTGAATTGCCTAAATTCTGAAAATATGAAAGGTGAATATGGGCCCATTCACCATCATATGATATGTGAAATAGATGCATCAATAAGATAATCACATGTGTGTTTAACTTGAATTTTGACATTCACAGAATTGTTTGTGCAAGACAATTGAGTTAAGACTACAACTTTCAAAATGCATAATCAAGATAATTCATCTTGATAATATTGATAATATTCAAGCTGATTGACACTAAATGCCTTAGATAAATGGTCAATCATTGCGATGAGAACAAAGTTTCATGGTCTGAAATATGATAAATATGTAGACAAAAATATGTATCAGACTAATACATTTTGATCAAATTCCCTCAATTGATTTATGGCCATGGACCATATAATTTTCATCTAATAATTTTGATATACGGTATATAATTAATAAATATACCATGATGCATAAAAGATGGATTCTCTAAGATAGATTAAAATATATGTTAGTTTGTCTAACATAAGGGGGAGATAACAAGAAACTAAGAGTTGAAATACTCTTATTACACGCCCATGAAGGGCAAAGTCTATGACACACATGAAATATGCAAGTAATCCTAAATAAAATAATTCTTGAAAAGGAGCAAATGATCCAAATGGTTATAATGAAGAGGCAATATGCTCATGAAGAGCTTATGACATAACACTTCATGAAACCTCATGAGAGAGGTAGCTACCTGAAAATAATGAAGTCATGAGATCTCAACAAGTTATATCACATTACAATCATCAAAAGAGATATTTTGTCTATGATATCTTTGATACAATATAGCTCAATATTGTAAAAGATTATAAGGATCTTAGCTCTACGGTATATTAAAGCATGTTCTAGCTATCAAGTGAAATGGTGCATCTTGGTAAGCATAAAGCTTATTTGACTTGCAATCTAGACACTAGAAAGCGTCATGCATTTAATATTGAATATTGTCACTAGACAAAATTGATATGAAAGTATTTGAAGGATTTGAAATGCATGAAACATATACAAGTTCTTAAAAAACTTGTTTATAATCCTCATATTGATTAAAATTAATCAAGAATCTTTCATATTATTTGCAAGTTGATAACTTGAATTGAAACTCTTGAAGAGTTTTCAAAAAGCAATAGATTATTTGATTAAAGAAGTTAAAGTGAGGAACTTGCAAAACTCTTTGATCCTAGGGAGGATTTATAAAGAAGATAGAACAAAGCACATTTAGTCAAAAATTTTCTATACACATGAGCTCCAAAAGAATGGTGATATAAATGTCCAACAGATTCGTTCAAGTGACAATGTGTTTGATTTGTTCACCAAGTCTCTACCAACTGCAACTTTCAAGAAGATGGTACACAAGATTGGATGTGAAAATTCAATTCCTTGGATTGATGTTCAGATCAGAGGGAGTTAATACACGATGTACTCTTTTTTCCTCACAAGGTTTTATTCCCATTGAATTTTCCTCGTAAGGTTTTTAATGAGGAATTCAAAATGCATATTATTAGATATGTGTACTCTTTTTCCTTCACTAGAATTTTTTCCCATAGAGTTTATCTAATAATATTTTAACGAGGCACACGATCTAGCAAATAGACATTCAAGGGGGAGTATTATAAACATATTTTATTTATGGTGAATGTCTATTATGTGGACTCCTTTAAGAGTTAGGAATCCTACTTGAAGCCTAATTTAGTTTCTTACTTGGAGACCAAGTCAGTTTTTTCCCTGTAAATATAAGGATTTCCTTTATTATATTATACATCTGAATATTATTTAAGAGCAATAAGAAATCTTTTCTCTTCTCCCCTACTTTATTCTTTGTATTGTTTTCTACAGTTTCATAACATTAGTCAAGTTATTCTCTTAATCATTATCTTTTATGAGGTGTATAGAAGGAAAAAATGACAAATAAAATGAATTGGGGGAAATACTTAGGCACATTACTAGACATCGATGTCAGCACTAGCACGAATCCAATATCTGTTATTTTTTATTTTAATTTAAGTGATATAGATAGAATTTAGAGAGTTAATTAAAATTATTTTAAATTATTAATATTGTGGCGTAACATGTTTTTTTAGAAATATTTTAATTCATTAATTATCATGATTAGTAGCATTTTTAATATTAAAAAATATGACAAATAAATTACAACAGAAGAATCATACAAAATTACGAATATATCCTCAAGTTACTCAAGTAGGCATGTCAACCTGCTACCCACTTGATCAACTTTAATTATCATGATTAGTAGCATTTTTAACACTAAAAATAAGACAAAAAAATTACAATGGAAGACCCTTAAAAAATTATGGATATACCCTAAAGCCGCTCAAGCAGGCATGCCGACCTCTTGCCTGCTTGAGCAGCTTTAATTATCACGATTAGTAGCATCTTTTAACATTAAAAATAAGACAAACAAATTACAACGGAAGAACTATAAAAAATTATAGATATACCATCAAGTTGCTCAAGTAGCCATGCCAATCTGCTTGAGCAGCTTTAATTATTATGATTAGCATCGTTTCTTAATACTAAAAATAAGACAAACAAATTACAATAGAAGAACCATAAAAAATTATGGATATACCCTCAAGCTGCTCAAGCAGCCATGTCGACCTACTGCATGCTTGAGCAACTTTAATTATCATGATTAGCAGCATCTTTTAATACTAAAAATAAGACAAATAAATTACAATGGAAGAACCATAAAAAAATACGAATGTATCCTCAAGCTGCTCAAGCAGGCATGTCGACCTGCTTCCTGCTTGAGCAACTTAAACTACCTCTTATATATAAGTAAATATATCCATAAAAATTGATGATATCATTTATAATCCAACTTAGAAATACCAATTTACAAGAGATTTCATGAATTAATATAGCCAATTTGTTTTATAGATCTTTACAAATTCGTTAATTTTATGATTGCTTTATAAGAGAACTAAAATACACTTGAAAGCATTATTTTAACATAAATTGTAAGTGCTCATGGAAGATCATTTTCTTAAAAAAAGTTCAAAAATACCACTGAATTATTTAAAATGGAGCAGAAATATCCCTCCACTATGTTTTGGTTCAAAAATACTCCTTTGTTATATTTTTGGCTCAAAAATTACCCCTCCGTTAAATTTCTGGCTAAAACATACCCCTTGTCCTAACAGAAGTGAAAAATGACCAATGAAACAAAATACCCTTCGTTTGTTTTCGACTAAAAAATACCCCTCCTTTAAAATTTTAAAGTTATTATTCAAAATATTCCTCTTTCATTAAAAATCCAATCCCAATCCATCTTCCAATCAATTTTTGTTAAAGTTTGAGTTGTCCAGATTTTTACTATATTAAAAATAAAAACTTTTATTTCTAGTTGCAATTGAATTATCTTTTGAAAATAATTGTAACACCCTATAAAATTACTAAAATGCCCCTAAACATTATCATGCGTATAACGTGTTTTCCCAAGCTCTGATGGAAAATCCGAGACCAGATTTGCGATCAGTGCGAAAAATTGAGTCAAAAAATGATTTCGACTCGGCTTAATCGCGAAAAAACGTGAATTAATTTTCCCAAAGAGTGCCTAAAATAGTGAGATTTTCGTGCCCCTTTTGCTATACGGAGAGGATGCGAAACCACACTAATAGTTTTTTGTAATTCGACGGAAATCAAAAATTTACAAAAAAGTGCATTTTTGCACTAGTGCGCGACTAGATGCAATTTTTTTCTTTTAATTCGAGAAGGATAATTTCATCATTCTCGACATACTTTTATATCTTCAGGTCAATTTTTAAATGTATATTTATACGAAAAGGGTTTTAAAGCTCATTTTTTTTAAGGTTTTTACGCTAAGTCAGAGAGAAGAAGAGGAGAGAAAGAGTAAGGGTTCCAAGAATCTTTCAAACTTCTTGAAGAAATCTTTATTCTCTGGTATGTAAAGGCTACCCAAAAACATAGGATTGATCTCCCATGTACCAATATAGAGTTAGAATAAGGAAATTATACGTAGAAAATCTTGAATCATGTTTTCTTGAAATTTCTTGAATGTTAGTATTAAATTCTTGGGTAGCATCTTGAATTCTTATTTTAACTGTTTAAACTATATTTTTATGTCCAAGTTTGATGATCATCATGTTTAATTTTTACTGTATATTTTCATTACTATGTGATTGTGATTGATCCTTAAAATTACTCTCTGTAAAGACTTGAATAATGAACTTAGGGGGATGTCTAGAGCCTTGAATGTCTGAAAGTGATGCTTGACTGAGCCTAAGTCCAGAGGTGAGTGTGTTGATGATGATGATAGCTGAAATTATTATTGATAGAGTTAAATGGGTATAATTTCCTTAGACTGGATAGATAATCTTGCCCGTAGAGGTTGCGTGATGAGAGTCCTTGATGGATTAATGGATTTATGAGCATGTTAAGTCCTGGAGGAGTATTAGCATCGAAATGGGTAAGAATGAGTCCCACTCGAACCCACTAACTACATGTCTTACGTAGGAGAGGATTGCACCGTCAAAGTGGATGTTTCCTTTGTCTTGAAAGAGGAATTTACAGACTTTTAGATCCACTGGCGGACTCGTCTTTTACTCTGGCAAGGTACTAGATAAATGTGGCAACGACATCACTTCGTTGTATCACTACAGGCTCATAGTTAGTGGTAGACGATTATAAAAACTCCCAGATGGATTTCATGATGATAGAACTCCGATGTGATATGTATGCTTGATGCTTGATAACTAGTAAGGTGATAGAGTTTTGTCCTTTATATTTGAGGTGAGGCTGAGTGATAGATGGGTGATGATTAAACTGTTTCCTTTTTCTTTAGCCCATTTCACATGTAGTACATTCTATGTACTAACGCCCCTCTGGTGCTGCATCATTTTATGATACAAATACTATAGATCGAGGACTTCAGCAGCTCGATTTTTGAGGTTCAGAGCTCTTCATTCCTGACAGTGGTGAGTCCTCCCCAACATTCGAAGGATAAGTATTTTATCATTGGATAGTCCTATTTACTTGATATTTGGTAGCCATGGCCTGTCATGGTATCATTTTAGACTATAGTATAGAGTCTTCATAGACATAGATGTTGATGTTGATGGGAACGTTTCTTTTCCCTCTTTTTTCCTTCCTTACATTTGAGATTTTTGTTATCTATTCCATTTCCTTATGATAGACTGATGATTGATATTATAAGCCCACTGATAGGATAACATTTATTATCATTATATCATCTCTATTTCACTGATGAATTGACTGAATGATGGTAAAGAGACTAAGTGGTCCGCTTGGGGGCTAGCAACAATCTCTGAGTTCCAGTCACGTCTAAGGCACCCTCCTGGGGCATGAAAAACTTAGTATCACAGCCTTGAGTTCGAGTGTCCTAAATAGTCTATGAAGCTGAGTCTGGTAGAGTCTTGTTTATGGGTGTGTTGTGCACCACACTTCATAAGCAGGAGGATATAGGACATTAGAAAGTGTTACCCTTCTTCTATGATCTGAGTTCGTGCTATAGAGTTAACTTGTGAAATTCTACTTTTAACTCATGCACTTTACGTTTACAGAAAACGCCGCCTAAGAGGACAACCACCCAAAGAGATGACCTAGCTCCCGTCGCTGAGAATACCCA
Source organism: Solanum clarkiae (assembly GCA_011800125.2). Lineage (NCBI taxonomy): Eukaryota > Viridiplantae > Streptophyta > Magnoliopsida > Solanales > Solanaceae > Solanum > Solanum clarkiae. The sequence continues at coordinate 10,236,689 of JAABOM020000096.1, forward strand.
ACCAGAGGCTCCGATTCAGCTTGAGACGAGGAGATGGGATGCCCCGTTAGGACTACTGAGGTCCCTCAGGTGCCCCCCGCTCAGCCTCAGACAGCTCCCACTACTGAGGCAGAATTAGAGGAGCCATCACTATGCTAACTCAGTTGGTGGCCTCCCAGGGAAATAGCCACGGTTCTTAAGCTCCTAGTTCTAGTTCGCAGGAGCCCTCTACTGCAACTCGGCTCAGGGATTTTTTGAGGATGAACCCGTCATTGTATACAGGGTCGAAGGTGAAGGAGGACGCACATAACTTCATTGACGAGATGTACAAGGTTTTGAAGGCCACACATGCAACCGAGATTGAGGAAGTTGAGCTTAGGTAGGACGTGGCTAATATGTGGTACACTCAGTGGGAAGGGAGTCAAGGAGAGGATTCGAAGCCTGCAGCATGGGAGGAGTGTGAAGCCGCCTTTCTTGATCACTTCTTTCCTCAAGAATTGAGGAAGGTGAAGGCAGATGAGTTCGTGAATCTAAAGCAGGGAGGGATGACTGTTAAGGAGTATAGCCTTAAGTTCACCAAACTGTCAAGGTATACTCCAGAGATGGTGAAAGATATGATGCAGAAGATGAGGATATTTGTGTCTGGCCTGGCTAGACATGTTCATAGAGAGTGTAAGGCTTCATTGCCGATTCCTGACATGGACATCTCCAGACTTGTGGTGTATGCCCATCAGACGGAAGAAGATAAGAGGAGGGATAGAAAGGAGTACTTGAGCAAATAGGCGAAGTCAGCGGGACATGAATCTAACCCACAAAGATAGAACAGAGGTGACAAATCTTATTTCCAGAAGATATCATCACATCCCGCACTATCTACACACAGTGCACCCGCGCAACCAACCAGGCATGATAAAAAATCCTACGGTCATTAGAATTTCAGGACCCCAGGCACCCAATCTCACGCAAGTGTGACTCAAGGTATATGGGGAAAGCCACCTTGCAACAAGTGTGGTAAGCTTCATCTGGGTGAGTGCCGTATTGGCAAGGATATATGTTACGCTTGTGGGTAGGCTGGTCATTTTAGTTACAAGTGTCCGAAGAGGAGGCGAGGTGAGGGGAGAAGCAGAGCTCAGTCTTTGACAGCACCTTCAGCAGGTAATCAGCAGAGTGGTGCTACTACTACGGGTACAAGAGGCAGGACAAACCGTCTTTATGCTATATGCTTTGTGTCTTTTCTTATGATTGCTATGCATTGATTGATCCAGGTGCCACCTTATCTCCTATAACTCCTTATGTTGCCAGAAAGTTTGGTATTCTTCCTGAGTGTTTACTTGAGCTCTTTTCTTTCTCTACTCCTACTGGTGAGTTTATCTTAGCTAAGAGAGTTTCAGGGACTATGTAGTGTCTATTTATCATAGAGACACTTTAGCTGATTTGATAGAGTTGGAGATGGTTAATTTTGATGTAATAATGGGCATGTATTGGCTTCATACGTGTTATGCTTCTATTTACTGTAGAACTGGGACTGTCAAGTTCTAATTTCCCAATGAGCCTACCTTAGCGTGGAAAGGGAGTTCTGTTTCCCCTAAGGGAAAATTCATATCCTATCTTAGCGCTAGAAAGTTGATATCCAAGGGTTGTATTTACCACCTCGTGCAAGTGAATTCTGATGATATTGAGCCTCTTACTCTTGAGTCAGTCCCGAGAGTGAATTAGTTTCCCGAGGTATTTCCTGATGACCTTCCCGGAGTCCCTCCTGATAGAGATATTGACTTTGGGATTGATGTTCTTTACGAGACCAAACCTATCTCAATTCCACCCTATAGAATGGCTCCCGCAGAGTTGAAAGAATTGAAAGAGAAATTGAAAGACTTATTAGAGAAAGGATTTATAAGGACTAGTGTCTCTCCTTGGGGTGCTCCTTTCCTATTTGTGCATAAGAAAGATATGTTTTTGAGGATGTGTATAGACTACCAGTAGTTGAACAAGGTTGCCATAAAGAATAAGTATCCTCTTCCCAGATAGATGATCTTTTTGACCAACTACAAGATGCTACTTGTTTCTCCAAGATAGACCTCAGATCGGGTTACCATCAGTTGAAGGTGAGGGAAAGTGATATCCCAAATACATCCTTTAAGATATGATATGGCCACTTTGAGTTCTTGGTCATGTACTTTGGGTTGACAAATGCACCCGCAACTTTAATGGATTTGATGAACAGGGTATTCAGGCCGTATCTTGATATGTGCGTGATCGTGTTTATTGATGACATCCTAGTGTATTCGAGGAATGAAGAAGAGCATGCTAATCACCTTAGAGTGGTTTTGCAAACACTCAAAGATCATGAGTTGTATGAAAAATTCTCCAAGTGTGAGTTTTGGCTCAAGTCGATGGCTTTCTTAGTCCATGTTGTTTCGAGAGAGGGAATTCGGGTGGATATGCAGAAGATTGAGGCAGTTAAGAATTGGCCCAGACCAACTTCTCCAACAGAAATAAGAAGTTTCTTGGGTTTGGCTGAGTACTACCGCAGATTTGTGGAGGGCTTCTCTTCTCTGTCAGCCCCTTTGACAAAACTGACTCAGAAGAAGGCTAAGTTTCAGTGATCTGAGGCATGCGAAAAGAGTTTTCTAGAGATGAAGACTAGATTGACTACAGCACCAGTGTTAACCTTGCCGTATGGGATGGGTGATTTCGTGATATATTGTGATGCATCCAGAGTCGGATTGGGGTGTGTACTTATACAGCGAGGGAAGGTGATAGCTTATGCTTCTAGAAAGCTTAAGATTCATGAGAAAAATTATCCGAATCATGATCTTGAGTTGGAAGCAGTAGCATTCGCACTTAAAATCTAACGTCACTATTTTGTATGGAGTGCGTGTGGACATGTTCACTGATCATAAGAGCTTGCAGTACGTGTTCATCCAGAAAGAGCTCAACCTACGATAGAGGAGGTGGTTGGAGTTGCTCAAGGATTATGATATGAGCATTCTCTATCATCCAAGTAAGGCTAAAATTGTTCCTGATGCTATTATCAGGATGTCCATGGGTAGAACAACCCATATGGAGGAGGGGAAAAGAGAACTAGCCAAGGAAGTGCATAGATTGGATTGATTGGGGGTACAAGTTAAAGAGAACAACGAAGGCAGGGTCAATGTTTAGAATGGTTCTGCTTCATCCTTAGTGTCCGATGTGAAGGAAAAGCAAGACCAAGACCCTTTCTTACAACAATGGAAGGAAGCGGTTCATAAGTAGAAGGTGATAGTTTTCTCCAAAGAGGGAGATGGGGAATTAAGATATCAAGGGAGATTGTGTGTGCTTGGTGTTGATGGTGTTCAAGATAGAATCATGTCCGAGGCTCATAGTGTGAGATACTCGATTCATCCTGGCTCTACCAAGATGTACCACAACGTGAGGATAGTCTATTGGTGGAATGGGATGAAGAAAGACATTGCTGAATTCGTTTCCAAGTGTCCCAATTGCCAACCAGTTAAGGTTGAACATCAGAAACCTTGTGGGTTAGTTCAAAACTTTGAGATTCTGGAATAGAAATGGGAGGTGATGATGGATTTCATTACCGACTTACTAAGATCTGAAAAGTAGCATGATTCAATATGGGTGATTGTTGACAGGATGACTAAATCAACCCACTTTTTGGCGATGAAGACAACTTATATGACTGAGGAGTATGCCCAACTTTACATTCGGGAGATTGTGAGATTGCACGAGGTTCCCTTTTCTATCATCTCAGATAGAGGAGCTCAATTCACCTCTTAATTTTAGAGGTCTTTCCAGAAGGGATCGGGTACGAAGGTAAATCTAAGTATCATTTTTCACCCTCAGACAGGCGGGCAGGCAGAGCACACTATTCTGACTTTGGAGGATATGCTGAGGGCATGTGTTATTGACTTCAAAGGAAACTGGGATGGTCACTTACCATTGATTAAGTTCGCGTATAATAATAGCTATCGTTCTAGCATTCAGATGGCTCCATACGAGGCATTATATGGGAGGAGATGTAGATCCCCAATTGGCTAGTTTGAGGTGGGTGAAGTTGAGTTGATTGGGCCTGACCTCGTACACCAGTCTATGGAGAAAGTGAAAGTCATCCCGGAAAGATTGAAGACAACCCAGAGTCGTCAGAAATCATATACAGACGTGAGGAGAAGAGATTTGGAGTTCGAGGTTGACAATTGGGTGTACTTGAAGGTGTCACCTATGAAGGGTGTCATGAGATTTGGTAAGAAGGGGAAGCAGAGTCCCTGTTACATCGGACCGTACCAGATTGCATGGAGTATTGGGAAGGTTGCTTAAGAGCTGGACTTGCCTTCCGAGCTAGACGGAGTTCACCTAGTGTTTCATGTATCTATGCTGAAAAAGTGTTTGGGGGATCCAGCTTTAGCAATTCCTGTGGAGAGTATGGGTGTGAAGGATAACTTATCATACGAAGAAGTTCTAGTTCAAATTCTTGACCTTCAGGTTCGTAAGTCGAGGAATAAAAAGATAGCCTCCCTTAAAGTCTTATGGAGTAATCAATTCATTGAAGAAACTACGTGGGAAGCTGAGGAAGCGATGAAACTCAAATACCCACATCTATTCGTGCCAAGTGATGATGACGTTAAAGGTAAATATTCTCATTCTTATCAATTCCGAGTATTCCTTTCCATTAAGTTGATGCCTTGTTTTACCCCATTCTCGAGTCTAAGGCAAAGATAGATAGATGATGGATAGTGAGAGTTTGAGTGTTCCAGAGTGAGGAATAACATGAGTTCTGAGGTTATTCGCGTCCCTGTTTGACCTTTTCTCATCATTCGAGGATGAATGATTCCAAGAGGGAGATGATGTAACACCCCATAAAATTACTAAAATGACCCTAAACTTTATCGTGCGCACAACGTGTCTTCCCAAGCTCTGATGGAAAATCTGAGATCGGATTTGCGATTAGTGCGATAAATTGAGTCAGAAAATGGTCTCGACTCGGCTTAATTGCAAAAAAACGTGAATTATTTTTTCCAAAGAGTGCCTAAAATAGTGAGGGTTCCATGCCCCTTCCGTGACGCAGAGAGGACGCAGAACCACACTTATAGTTTTTTCAAAAATTCGACGAAAATAAAAAATTCATGAAAAAGTGCATTTTGCACTAGTGCGCATCGTGCACTAGTGCATGGGGATGCAATTTTTTTTATTTTAATTCGAAAAGGATAATTTCATCCTTCCTGACATATCTTTATATCCCCAGGTCAGTTTTTAAACGTATATTTGTATGAAAAGAGTTTTAAAACCAATTTTTTCAAGGTTTTTACGCTAAGTCAATGAGAAGAAGAGGAGAGAAAGAGTGAGGGTTCCAAGAATCTTTCAAATTTTTTGAAGAAATCTTCATTCCCAGGTATGTAAAGGCTAGTCAAAAGGTAAGGTTGATCTCCTATGTGCCAATATAGAGTTAGGATGAGGAAATCATACGTAAAAAATCTTGAATCATGTTTTTTTGAAATTTCTTGAATGTTAGTATCAAATTCTTGGGTAGTATCTTGAATTCTTATTTTAATTCTTTAAACTATATTTTTATATCCAAGTTTGATGATCATCATGTTTAATTTTTACTATATATTTTCATTACTATGTGATTGTGACTTGATCCTTAAAATTACTCTCTGCAAAACTTGAATAATGAACTTAGGGGGAGGTCTAGAGCCTTGAATATCTGAAAGTGATGCTTGACTGAGCCTGAGTCCTGAGGTGAGTGTATTGATGATGGTATAGCTGAAATTATTGTTGATAGAGTTGAATGAGTATAATTCCCTTAGATTGGATAGATAATCTTGCGCGTAGAGGTTGGATGATGAGAGTCCTTGATGGATTGATGGATTTATGAGCATATTGAGTCCTGGGAGGTGTATTAGAACCGAAATAGGTAAGAGTGAGTCCCACTTGAACCCATTAACTATGTGGCTAGCATAGGAGAGGATTAAACCATGAAAGAAGATGTTTCTTTTGTCCCGAAAAGGGACTTGACAGACTTTTAGATCCACTGGCAGACTCGTCTTTTACCCCGGCAAGGTACTAGATGGATGTGGCAATGACATCACTTCGTTATATCACTATCGGCTCATAGGTAGTGGTTGTCAGTTATAGAAACTCCCAGATAGGTTTCATGATAATAGAACTCTGATGTGATGTGCATGCTTGATGCTTGATAGCTGGTGAGGTGATAGAGTCTTGTCCTTTATATCTGAGGTGAGACTGAGTGATGGATGTGTGATGATTAAACTGTTTCCTTTTTCTTTAGCTCGTTTTTACATATAGTACATTCCATATACTAACGCCCCTTTGGCATTGCATCATTTTATGATGCAAATGCTATAGACCGAGGACTTCAGCAGCCCGATTGTTAAGGTTCAGAGCTCTTCATTCCTGATAGTGGTGAGTCCTCCCCACCATTCAGAGGATATTTATCTTATCGTTAGATATTCATATTTACTTGATATTTGGTAGCCATGGCCTGTCATGATACCGTTTCAGACTATAGTATAGAGGCTTCATAGACATAGGTGTTGATGTTAATGTCGAGGGTTCTTTTCCCTCTTTCTTTCCTTCCTTATATTTGAGATTTTCGTTATCTATTCGATTTCCTTATGATAGACTGATGAATGATAGTATGTTCTCACTGATAGGATAGCATTTATTATCATTATATCATTTCTATTTTACTGATGAATTGACTGAACGATGGCAAAGAGACTGAGTGGTCTGCTTGGGGGCTAGCCACGTCTAGGGAACCCTCACGGGACGTGACAATAATAACTTATATTATCATGTTATATTTCTAACATTAACAAAACAATTTATATACAAGCTTTGTAGGTTAATTTTCTTTTTTTTGAAGAATTGGATCTTATTGAACTCGAAAAACTTATTGAAGGAAGGACAGTGATTATAATGAGGAGGAATCAATGTTATCATTCAGAGATCTACTTTATGAGACATTTACAATTTAAATGAACTATATTTTTTGACATGAAAAGTCTAATCTCGAACCTAATATTCAAAGAGAATACTTCTTAGGTCGTTAAATAGGATTCTCTGTGGATTAATCATGTGGTGCTTTTTGTCCACATAACATGCAAGGTGTCATTTCCGTTAGAGGGAGGGGTATATTTTTTGCAAAATTGTAAGGTATGTACATTTTTTAATTAAAATATAACAAAAGAGTATGTTTGCTCCATTTTTGATAGTTCGGGGGATTTTAACCCTTTTTTTAACTTTCTTTAGAGAGATGGGCATTTTTGAGCTAAAACTTTAATTAAGGGGTATTTTGAGCCCAAACTTTACAAAGAGGTATATTTGCTCAATTTCAAATAGTTTAGGAGTACTTTTGGCCCTTTTCCCTAAGAAGAATATACTAAAAAGATTAAACATTTAGTCAAATTTTGTGTAAGCATATTAAAACTCCCAAGAATATATGCAAAGTCAACATGATCTAAAATATAAAATATTTGTCACATAGTAGTTTTTTTTTTAACTTTTCAGTACTAAAAATTAGCCTCGAACGTTATTGGAAAAATCCAAGAACGATATTGGTCAAAACAATTGAGGTGAACAATCGTTGTCCCTCGGTTTCTTCATATTTTATTTATTTTATAGTAAATTTTTTTAATAATCGTCTCTATCCCTCATGAAGTCCCTCATTATTTTTCGTATGATTTGTTATTTTTGAGATAAAATTGCATATTCCAACGTACACAAAATCAACATGTGTTGTCACACTCCGAACTGGGTTATACTGTCGCCTGCCTTAACCCACCAAAACAAGTCAACCTAAGACATCAACACATATGAGCAAAAGTGGAAGTAGAGCAAAAATGACAATTTGAATAAGCTAAGTAAACGAATTAGTAAGCCACCATTCCAAAAACACCCCCTAAGTCCTACTGTCACATGTACAAGCCAGTAAGTTTAATCCAAATTAGAAATAAATACAAGTTTTAATGTCTTTACGTCTTAAATTGAACAAGAACATAACGAAGAACCAAGAGGACACGCTAAAGTGTCTAGCAGTTACCTCTCAAGCTTCTACCAAATTCCTCAGATTGAAAATGAAAAAAACATAATCAACGTGGTCTGAACTCACAATCTACACAAGTGTAGAAGTAAGGAATGAGTACCAAACAAAATGATACCTTACAAACAGTTCTATTCAATTTAAGTAACACTATACTGAACTAAGGTACTCTATCAGCCTCTATCCAAACCTTTATAACTACAAACTACATTAGATAAATAGTTCAACCTATCAGATAATAATACAAAATGAAAAATAACTAATAAAAGAGCTCAATATATCAGAATTATTAATCAGTTTCATCCATATAACAACAAGAAGGTAACTCCACTATATATCAACAATAAGATTCAATAAAAGATGATGAAGCACCAATGTGATAAAGATGTCATATAAGAATCCTATCCTAACAATACACATCCTTTGAATCACAATATGGAACCCATTGAGATGTATTTGTCAATATAATCTTCTACATAGTGTGTGACCTGATCTCTTATATAGAACTTGCCATATAATATGTATAAGGACCCGTAAGTTAGAAAGTTGAAAAATGCAGAAAATGTGCTAAACTAGAAAATTTTAGACCAAAGTACGAGCTTTATTTACAGGTCGAGGTTCAAATCATAGATCATAGACAACACTCATAGAAGGGATCAATCAAGGTGACAAATTGATTGAGTATGGTGGTGGTCCATAAGGGGTGTTTAGAATCGATAAAAGAAACTGTAGATCATAAACAAGGGTTTGTAGAACAGGGTCAGGGTTGATTCTGAATCTTGATCTATGAAAAAATTTGATGAGTTGTAGTCTTCTACGAATAAACAATATGAGTCGTAGTCCTATTTATGAACTGTAGAACAGACTCATAGATTGAGGTCCTAAGACTGAAATTTTTTCTAAGTGTGAATAGGAACCACGAAAGGGTCTATGACCCATACATTATTTTACGATTCATCAAAGGAAATTGGTAAATTGAGGTTCAGAGGCTATTTTAGAAGTTAAAAAATGTAATCAGGACAAGACCCCGATCTATGACTAATGATTCAATCTATGACCCATAAATGGTGGTCGTGGTTTGGGTCCGACAGTTTTTAATGAAGGATATTTTTGACCTTTTTCGTATCTTAAGCTTAGTAATATGTAATTTTGAGTTCTTTCTCTCCCATATCAACCCTAAATTACCTTATACATTGTCATTCTCTCCCACTTCAATTCCCTCAAAATCTTATAAAGCAAACCAAAAAAAAAAATCTCAAGGCAGGGAAAAAGAAAAGCTAGAGTTTCCAAGGTTCTTCCCCAAGACTTGAGATCTTTTTTTAGGCTTTTAATCAGGTATGTGGTTAGTTTCGTGGATCTGTTTCATTCACAAAGTCCAATAATCTTCTACTTTTTCTTTTCTTTAGGTTATGAAATATTATGAGTTTCATGAGTTTGCTTTAAATGATGATATAATGATGTATTTTCAGTTATATTTGTTATGATGATGCAATATAATGATATGCTACGAATTTCTATAGTTTTTAAGTTGAATTTCATGACGACCCTATATAAGATTTTGAATTAATAAAGTGGGTGATGAGTGTATAACTTACACTCATTTCTTACTCTTGTCTTATGATTTTCTGTTGTTAATTTCATGACTTGAGGCTAATTATATTTTAAATGGTGTATTTTTCAGGTACATATGTTATGAATAGAGCTTTGTTGAGAAGAATTGAGATTGGAGCTTAATTGGAGTAAAAAGGAGCTAAATTGGAGAACATATACCTAACAACAATTACTCACTCCAAACGAAGCATTTGGCCCACGAACACAGAGTGGTGGATAAGGAAAGGGCGTAAATGCGCCCAACACTGGTGCATAGGCAGAGCAGCAAGAGACAAACATCCTCAGTCGAGGAAAGCTTAGGCATGAATGCGGAAGTGTTAGAGGCAGTTGACCTCCGCAAACGCGGTCAAAGATCTGTGAACACAAAATAGTGTCAGGGAAGTTCGAGAATTTCACCATTTTTAGTCCCAATTACTATCCACAAATGTAGCCTTTGGCCATGAATGTGGAGTAGTGAAGCAGGAAAGGGCATGAATGTGCCCAATACTGGTGCCTAGACGGAGCAACAGAAGACAAACATCCATGATCACTGGATGCTTAAGCACGTAAATAAAAGTGTTAAAGGTAGTTGAACTATATTAATGTAGTTAAAGATCCACAACCGTGGAGATTTTAGGCGACCAGTGTCGAGAAAGTTCGAGAATTTCACCATTTTCAGTTCTAGTTCAGATATACATGCACTCCCAGCCCTTATTCTTTATAGTTTTGAGACCTTGATACTTTGAAGATTCTTTGAGAAGAAAACAAGAGAAACACACCTTAGTTTAAATTTTAGTTTAGGGTGAGGATTTAGAGTAAGGTTTCTAGAAATTCTTGAGTGAATTGAAGAGTGTGAGCTTCACTTGTATTTATCTTTCACTCACTTTTTCTTTCCTTGTTCTTGAATACATAATTTGTAGATTTAATTGAGTTTGAATTTTAATCTGTTTATTGGTCTTGATTAGTCCTCTTGCTTTCATGCTTAGTTGATGATTTATTTGCAAATCAAGTGTATTTCTCCATAAATTGCTTTGATTGGAATCAATTAATGTATAGGTTCATGCTTACCTTCATATTTAACTTATGGTTTGAGGTCACAAACTTGAATCTACCTTAGATCTTCAATTATTGCTTTAGTTAGAATAGTTGAAGTGGGGGGTTTGCATGATAGTCATGAGTTTATGTGATGAGGTCCTTAAAAATGGGCTCAACGACTAAGGTCTTGGGAGTTTCGCTCATGAGGTGCTTAAGCCAGGTGTGTTTTTGAGTGGCTCGCACAAGAGGCCATAATAAGCTCTTGTGAAACACCATATTGTTGTAACTGAATTGTGGTTGCAAGTAACCTAGCCTACCCATAGAGTTAATTTGATGCTAAGTGTGATGGATCGATTGAGCTTTAGTTGATTCCCATATCCCATATCCTTACTCCCTTGCTTGATCAATTCTTACCCTATTTTCCTGAAAGAGTAGTTTTAGCTTAGTTCTCCTCCCAATTAGGTAGACATTTCTTGGTACTCGCTCATTTAATCGAGAATAGTAGCTATCGGTCCTCGTCCAACTCAATCGTTAACACATTGTTCCGTATGGGATTCGACCCCGACTCCAATGTTGGGTAAATATGCTATCGACGATCGTCCCTACGTCTATTGGTGATATAGGCTTGAATGTTATAAAAAATTGTGTTGTTGTCGGGGAATAATTGACATATTGAGTTAATTTAGGATTTGTAGTTTACTCTTTTTTGTTTGATTTGTGAGCACTTCATTTTGTTTTCTTTGTTTTTAATTGTGTTTTATGGCTAATTGTGATGAGTGCTTGCATCATGAATGTAATACTTCTTCTATATCCTTTGGAGTATAGCACTTCATGGTGAACAAATTGGTGTTAAGGATATGAATGGGGGCAAGAGTGTCGCGAGTCAAGATTGGCTCACGGACTTAAGTCTAAGACTTGTCAAAGAAGTGGCTCAAAGAAACCAATTGCTCAACATGAAGGATGATCTCAAAACCTTAGTTGTTGCTAGAGGTTACGAGTTGGATCGTTTGGAATAGGAGGTTGATATTTTGGAGGTCGACTTGAAGCTAAGCAATGGGGCAAGTGAGGTTTCCTACTCAATGGTCATCATCCATGAATTGGAGTCTCAAGAAGAAGGAGTGGTGCTTGATGTGGAAGAAGCATTGGGCCAATATATGTCATGAAGGCCAATAATTTTCCAAGAGGCTAAGATAAAGGAAATGATACTAAAGTTGCAACAAAAAGCCTTGAGATTATTGATGATAACTTTAGTTTATTTGAAGTTTGGAGTTCCACTTGCTTGGAGGTCATAAAGTGTGAAGATCAATTTGAAGAAGGCCTTTTGACACTCTCATGTCTACCCAAAGAACGTAAAAGGAAAGTTGATGACAGGTTGGGTAGACAATTCAAGTCCTCAAAGTGAAGGGACAGATGGAGAATATTGATGGTCTATCATCATCCCCATGAGCTCAAATGGAAGATCATCTTGAAATTGGAGAGAAAATTCATTGCCTCAAAGTGGAAATACAAAAGGGTGGTGAATCAATTTCGTTCATATTTTAATTTTTAGATTAAAACCTTTGTATTTTTAAATTTTTAGAATAGCTTCTTGATTTTAGTTTCCATTTTTGGGTAACTCAAAATTTGCAAGTCTTTGGTGGTGGTTTTGCACAGGTTGGAAGTGCCAAAGTGAGTGGAGTTGGAGAATTGGGTGTAGATACCATAAAAATTGCAAAATGATGACTCTGGGCCATTTTGACCCCATTTTAGGGACCAGTCATCACCCATCACTGAAGGGCGAATCACCTAAATGGGCTTGGGACCGCCCAAAGTTGCAGAAACTCAGTCTAGGTCTTGCAGTCATTTGATATCCACAAATGCAATCTTATGTCCACAAATGCAGAGTGTGAGCAAAAGGCGATGGGCACGAATGCTCCAATTGTCCACGAAGGTGGAGTACTGACAAGTGTAGTAAAATGAAAAGACAAGTCACTTGTGACTTTGTTTGACACATCCATAAAAAGAAAACACGGGTAAAGGTAAAAAATTGCTTAGCAATTCCCTTCAACTTGGAATCCCAAAGAAAAATTCGTAAGATTTCTTCTTTATCCTTTTTGGTTCTCCATTCAAAGGTATGTATACCCTATTCTATCTACATTCTCAATCATCATTATGTCACACCCAGGGAGGGTACCCTTGGCATGGCCAGCACTTGTAGAACCATTGTTGATTCCCCAAGAGAACCACCTGGCCTCATCATCACATCTTACTCAACAACGGAAGAATACTCAGTAAAAACATTTAAAGAAAGGACAAGGATGTCATAAAATAATTTTCAGAATAGATCAAGTCTAGGAAAAATTGCAATACTCAACCATACTCTACTCTAGATCTATGAAGCCTCTACTCTAAATGTCTATATGGTACTATGACAAGCCATGGCTACCTAGCTCAAGAAAATAACAATTATAGTGAAATAAAATAATGATCCTTCGAATGGAAAGGAGGGCTCACCAAGGCTAGAACTCAAGAACTCTGAACCTCAATGGTGCGCTACTAAATTGCTCTATCTCTTGTATTTGCATCATGAAATGATGCAACGCTGAGTGTCCTGAGTACGTGGAATATGCGATATGTAAAATAGCTCAAGGAAGTAAATAATGCTCAAACTCAATCAAAAAACTCAACTCGAGGCTCAACTCCTTATCTCATAACTCAACTCAAGTAAATTATGCAAGTTTAAAGTTGGAAATCATGCTTTCGAAATAGACTCAGTGTCTAATGCAACGGAGCTTGCACATCACGAATATGCTCAACTCAAGTATTGCTTGGAAATTTCTCCAATCAATATAACTCTCCACCACCATGAGTCTTGGTGATGCAGAACAAAAAGACGTCGTTGGCACACCTGTCCTAAACTTGCCATAGTAAAGGATGTTAACCTCTCCTCTCTCTCTCTCAGATCCTAAGAGAGTGTCCCTCTACTGAGACATGGGCCACCAGAATTATTCAGTGCGACCATCCTACACTGGAAACGTAGTTCTGGAGTGAACCTCAATCACCCAACTCGGCGCTCAATACTCCTTCTAAGACTAAAATATGCTCATTGAAATTGACTCAAAGTTATCTCTTCAACTCATCTCAGAACTCAGTTCTCAATAACTCAACTCAATTACTTAACGACTCAATAACCTAGGACCATCGTTCATGCAATGCAACTCAAGGCTCTAACTCACATCATACGAGACTCTCAGTGATTATGGTCAAGTACATCATATCATCCAGGCTCAACAGATAAGA
>JAABOM020000096.1:10250727-10261665 GCA_011800125.2 Solanum clarkiae
TAGGCAAACCTTCTTAGGTTCGGTAGCCTTATATATATATATATATATATATATATATATATATATATGTTTGTGTGTGTGTGTGTGTGTGTGTGTGTGTGTGTGTGTATGTGTGTGTTGGACGTGACACTCGATCCTATAATATAATAATATATATGTGTGAGACGTGACACCTAATCCTATAATATCGTGTCGGAATGTGACACTCGAACTATAATATATAATATATATGTGTCGAACGTGACACTCGATCCTATAATATAATAATATATATGTGTGTCGGGCATAACATCCGATCCTATAATAGCATGTCAGAACGTGACACCTGATCCATAACATATAATTCATTATTCTTTATCATTACTTCTCACTTGATTACCAATGTTTCATCAAGCTTTCTTTATTCAAGGCATCACTTTGAAAGATCAAGTTCAAGATTATTATGGGTTTTCTGGTATTGGGATTGCAGACCAATCACAACAATATACTAGTCAACCAAACTACAACAATTAGGTGCATAGAAAATATCGCAGCTTTACTCAATGACTATCAATTGCTATTAAGAGTCTTTCCATTAGATAGAACAAATCATAACCTACCTCAATCGAAGAATCAAGGATCCAAAGTCAAGCAAGCTAGTTCACCACTGCTTTTCCTTTCTTCAATACCTCCAAACGCTTTTAATCTGTCAAATATATAATATTTATAAATAAACGAGTCCATAGACACCCATATTAGTACATGTCTAACCCAGACCAAAAACTCACCCAACCTATATTGATCTCCTAAATCTCAAGCCTAAAATTAAGTTTCAAATACTCCAAATGATATAATCTAGTTATATTCATATGATATAATATATCCGATATTTAACTATTTATCTCATTATATCAAAACTTAATTTATGAAATGCTAATTAAATAACAAAATTTAAAGTGAAAATTCGCTTAACTAAGGATACTGCGAAATAACAAGTCACGGAAATTAAAACTAACATAACATATCCCTCATCATCAATAATTATTTTAGTATAAGGGTTTTCTTTCTTCTTTTTAATACTAATATGGAATCAAGACAATTGATGCTGCCTTTGCAGCGAAATAAAACTCACTTATCATTGGGTTTCTTTCCAATTTATTCCTATAAAATAATAATGTCATTTAAGTATACGATAACAAATGTCTCCACTAACAAAATTAAAGATTCAATTAGAATGTTACATGAGACAATGATGGGTTGCCCTCCTGCGTAGGACGCTGCAGGTAAGTTCTTAACCCTTTGTTCTTCTTTTATCTATTTCTCTTATATCTTTTTTTTTAAACCTAATTATGTACTACTAACGCTAAATTCTACGAATTTATCTTAATAGATATAGGACTATTATATAATTTTAATTAAATTATCACTTTAACTCATTAAATAACTTAATAATCTAAAATTACCCCTAAGCTAGATAACAAAAGTTACCGAATAGTTCAAAAATTCCTTTAAAATTTGATAAAATAAATCTTTTAACGCTCTATTTCTCAAAACGACTTGAGGGTCATTACAAAAATGATGTTAGTATTATTTTGGCGTAAATCAATTTCAATACACAGCACCAAATTTAATATCAAAAAAAATATTTTTCTCTCTTCATTATTATATCATTATTTCTTATTCCATTTATATTTTCTTATTTCATAAAATAAAATTCTTTCTAAAACATTCACTATATATAATTTTCATATTCTTTTCTTTTATAGTTGTTTAATATAAAATTATTTCATATCATAATTCCTTAAATAATATAAATTGCTAGCAAATATTATATTTATATATAGTAATATGTATTGCAAATAAAAGTGAAATCATTAACGAAATATAATTAAATAAACATTACACAATCAAAAATTATATTTTAAATTCTATATAAATATTCAACTTTCTAGATGATATAAATGCTCTATTAATACATTGCATGGTTCAAATCAACTTCTTTGTCCTTAATTTTTTTATGTCCTAGAAATGGTTGAAATTGATAATTTTCATTTATTGCATTTAAGTTGGAGTTGGACTTTCCAATACATCTCGATTGGTACATTAAGATTAGGCTCATCCAATTAAAATTTATAGTAAAATTAACATAAATTTAATTTTTAAAAAGTCAAGTGTAGAAAAATAATTTATAAAAGATTGACTTTTATATCTAAAATTAATATTATAAGAATCTTACATAAATTTAATTAAATGTTTAATTAGAATATACCATTTATATAATGTTTGATTAAAAATTTTGTATAATAAAATAATATAAAATATTCAAAAAGAGAATTGGTACAATGAAACAATGTAAAATTTGGTATTGAATCGGAGCTCCAAAACACTAAATTTTATACTAAAATAGAATTTTGGTGTTGAATTAGAGATGATCCAAGTGTGATGTATGCACCTCAATAGTGTAGAGTGCTGGTGTAACTCATAATCTCATCAGAGTTACAGGCAGTTTATTTTTTCGGATGCACGACCTCATGCTGAAAATTATATCATAAAAATAAAATATAAATTCAGTCTATCATCCTTGTCAACGAGAGTGGGACTAGGGACACACTCATCAGACATTCGTAACCAAACACAACTCAATTTTAAAAATTTCAAATAAAGCGAAAAATATTTGATTTTCATAGTCAAACGCTCCACTTGTTACTTGAAGCAGCAATAATGAGAACATACTCTACTACGAGTGAAGCTGCATATTTTTTCAAAAAAATGCACTTGATCGTTGGCTTCAAGAGGAGCTTTCCACCAATCACGAAGAGAAAACTGCAGCACCAGTAATCACAAATTATAAACACAATAGATAATACACACTGCAAAAGGGAAAAAAAAAAAAAACAAAACAAAAAACATGTGCAATCCCAGTAAATAAGTATCAGACTGATGTGGGAAGAAGAGCAGATCATCTCATGTTCAAAGGTTGTGTCTTTTTCTTGTTCTGTTTGGAAAGTGGTACTTGGATGAAGCCAAACTTCTTCTTATGAGTAATGAACTGCTTGTGTACATCCCCATCTTTCATAGCTTGTGTAGGATTCAATATGATCCCACTCTGTTCCCTCAGCATTTGGCTAAAAGATACATGTTTTCTTTCAGTGTGGCTCTCCATATGCTTACCCATGACAATATGATCATCTCGCAAAATCAATTTCCTGCTCAGTATGTCACCAATCGATATAGATGATCGAAAGACTGGGACTGATTTTTCATTGACATGGTCTGGTTCGTTGTCATCAACCAGTCGAGGGTTCCCATGACTAGTGAGAGATGACTGAGGATTTCTGAATTTGGATTTGGTCGTGTTATGACCCGAGTAATGCAGTTGAGTGTGTTCTGATCTCTCCCTGTAGAAGCCATCTTGTTCAATAAGGCTTCTTCTTTGAGTACCATCTTCCTTGTCCAAAGCCTCTTCTAGAGTACTCCTGTTGTGTCTAATTTCTTTCGTAGTTTCCTCCATCTTCTTTGTAATAGCCACCTCAGATTGGTTTGCTTCATTGGTTCTGTGCCTAGTGTTTGTGTCTACAAATTTTGTTTTGCATAGCTCTTCAGCCTGCTGTGCTTTCTGGGCAAGAGCATAATATTCTTCATATGGAATTGTGATCCCCTCAGTTGTGTGCTGAACAACAGCTGAAGAATTCTTTCCATTTAGTAAAGCCTTTCTTTCTGCAAAAGCAATTGCTTCCACAGCTTTGGCTGCTTCTTCCATCTTTTTGGCTGCATGTAACCTCATTTCAGCCATTCTAATACTTTCCTTTGTTCGTTCAATCTCTGACATCGCCTTCATCACCTCGTATCTTGAAGCTTCTGCCATTTTCTTGAATTGCTCAGCTTCAAAGCTCAACTGCTGGAGCTCTTTATTCATAGTGTTGTTTTCCTCAATTGAGAACCCTGCTGCTGAATTAAGGGATTTCATCTGACTACTTCTGTCAAGAATTACCTTTTCTTTCTTCATTTTCTTATTCAGAGTCTCAACAGAAGATCTAATCACAGTAAGGTCTACCGACATCTTGTTAAGGTCTAATTTTGCTCGGTTTAATTCCATTAGTACATGGCCTGGGGACTGAAGAGGACACAGACTTAAATTTTCTCCTGACAGCTCATTAAGATTTGGAATTTGGCTCTCTGGATTTAAACCGGGACCGGCCGCAAACTCAGACACTTGTTGCATCAAATTTACTTTCAATCCTTCTACAAATCTTTTAGCTTCTTCCACTTCTCTCAAGACATTGAGGGCCTCCTGTTCCTTCACGATCAAATCTTTCTCAAATTTTACTGCTTGCTCCTCCATTTTGCCCACGTCTACAACTTCAGAATCGTGCTGCCAACATTAAAATCACATCATTGGATGTGTTGATCAACACAAAAATGCTGGTATCCAATTATGTAATATCATTAAAAGGAAAATACTGCCAGAATAAAATGTATGTTAAATGATAAAGCACCAATGTTTATTATCTACAAGATGGCAGATTATGAGTAAGGCAATCATCTCGCCTGAGCACAATACTGCCATCTCAAGTGCTGATAAAGTGGACAACGGCTAATACAGATCACTGTCAATGCAAATTTGCTACCAAAAGGATTCATACGATTTATATTTCATTTTCATGTTAATCACCTACAATGGAATAGCAGAGAAAAAACAAATAGGACGTGGTGTACCCAAATAGTGCTACTAATACTACTATCTTAAGCAGCTGTTTAATCAGCACGCTACCCTGCCCCGTTTGGCCTTTGCCCTGTCCTTCCCTGCTTCAATTGGCATCACAAATATCAGAAACTTACTCCTGCTTGACTAGGCGTTTGCTGATGAGATGTAACTCAGGGAAAATCAAGAATTACGAGAAAGCAATGTTAAGCTAAGCTGTTCATTTTCACCCAAATGTTTTTCACAGAAGAACTGATCACACTATTTCTGATTATATGCACATTCTTTTCTACAATTATCTGGAACCAAAAAAATAAAATAAAATAACAAACTATCAAAATAAGGTGATAGAGATTAAGGTGATTGTCACAGTAACAAACAATTTATGGTATGACAGGTTAAGTTTTTTTCCATGTTTCAGAAATTAATTAACTTTATAGAGATGAATGACAACCACAAGTAAGTGTATTATACTTCATCCCAGCTGTAAAACTTGTAGAAATTTGGGTACAAAAAAGAAGGGCTTACGTCTGGAGGTGGTAAGCGGAGCAAGTGATGGGGAATCCAAGGGCCACTGCCACCAAAATGGTCGACAGCCTCCTTCACTGACTCGAAAGGCGGAGATGTATCAATTTCCACTCTTGGGTTGATAATTTTCTTGGTTTCAGCTGCTGCCAATTCTCCATTTTCAGCCATAGTACCTGTAGTAAATAGACTTAACTAGCAGTGCGCCAAGCCAAACTGTTCGATATAATAAGACAGCAGCAGGGTGCAGTCTTGACCTCCATCATATATACTCCTACCCAAGTCGGCTTACTCTAACAGGAACAATTTAATCTTATAATTTCTCTTTTACTATTCATGAAATAATTTTCAATCATACAAATAATTAACAATAATTTTAGATCATAAATTTCACAAGTTTTTCTTTTTTCCTTAATGAAGGGTACCAAATAAAATAAGACAAGTATCTATTTAGACAGTGCTCCTTATCTTCTTTTTAGATATGACTTTTGATCAAATGTATGCTTTTTAATTATATTGATATGAAAAAATTATAATAATTTATAATATTTTTTGAATATTAAAATATTTGAGTTAATTATTAAAATTAATCAAATTAACTCTCACAAATTAAAACATTTCAACAATTTTGAAATAGAGAAAATACTTTCATTATCCCAATTTATTTAAACATATTTGCCTAGACATAAATTCTAAGAAAGGAAAAACTTTTAAAAATTTATGATTGTAAAACTAAATCATAAATATTTATATAACTATAAATATAAAATAAAAAATTTAAATTAAATTATTATTAGCTACAATGAAAATAATTTGTTTTCTTTGCAGTGGACTAAAAAAACGAAATTTGAGACAGTTATTTTGACTTGATACTCGCTATGTTTATTTTATATATTTAATCTTTTCATAAAAGAATATAGTAATATTCTTTTACTTTCTATATATACTAGAAAAGCGAAGCTTGTATAGATAATTATTATTTTCTAATCTCAATTTATATGATATTGATAGAATATTTTATATATTTTTTAAATTTTAAGTTGTTCATTATTTTGATTTAAAATAATTAATTAGGCCAATATAGTAAAATCACAGTTAAAGCAGTTGAAAAAATAATTTGTTAAGAGTACTATCGTAAAATCAAGTTAGAGTAGCTGAAGAATATAATTAAGTAGCTGAATTATATACGTTAAAGTCCACGAAATATTTTGATTGGACTGCATATACTAAAGGAGGAGATGAAACAGACAGACAGCTCAAGCAAGCACCCTATAATTATTATTTTCTGATCTTGATTTACATCATGTTGATACAATATTTTATATAATTTTTAAATTTTAAGTTTTTATTATTTATACTTAAAATAATTGATTAAAGGGATAGAGTAAAGTTATAGTTGAAGCAACTGAAGAAATAATTTGGTAAGCATACTATGGTAAAATCAAGTTGGAAATTAAAGCTGAAGGAATATAATTAGGTAGCTGAAGTAATACGTCAAAATCCACATAATATTTTGATTGGACAACATATAATAAAAAAAGGATATTAAGTGGGTAACTCAAGTAGGCATATTAATGGAGAACTGCCTTGGCTTTTCTTATAATATTAAATATATATGGAAGTAATTTGTCCAAAACTTCTAATTGTACCTTGATGAGATGCTTTTATAACTATAAAATGCTACGTGATCTATTAGGCTGCAAATTTGAAAATTAATATTTAATTCGATAAACAAACGAATAATTCACTAAATCGAAACAAAAGGGATATATATTTATAAGATGATGCTCGGTGTCATGAGCTAATATTTATTTACAATAAGAATAAAGGGTAGTTGAAGATGACTCGTTTAGTTACACAAAATAAAATGGAGAAATGTAATGATATTTGCAGTGAATTTGAGATGTTGATGATGATATATTGACGGATAGTGATAACTATGATGATGTCGGGTGGTGAAAAATGGGACCATTCATTTGGTGAAAATATTTTACGCAGCACAAACCAATAACGCAAACGTTTTCAGTTAGAGCATGTATTATTTTGTAGATGAAAAAAAGTGGGAGGGGACAAACTAAAGAATTAAAGGGGAAAGTAGTTGTTAGTATACCAACTCTCATTAGGAAATACTGTCAAAAGTAAAGGGAAAGGATTTTTTTTCTTCATCTTTGTTCCTTGAATGGTATACTAAAGGACCACATGAAAAATCTCTTATATTTCATTTCCCCCTGTTCATGTGTGAAACTTACATCGATTTATGTCTAGAGTTTACCATAATTCATATTCACAATCTACTCAAGTTGGAAAGAAATACGTTTATATAATTAATAAATAAAGAATATACAAATACAAATGTATCATATTTTAGATGAATAAATATATCCTATTCGTGCCGGGATGTGGCTTTAGGACAATGTTTTGATGGTAACCTTCTTGACACTTTGAGCTATTTGCATCGGAGCAATGGCCAGGATATCATTTAAACTTAGGGGTCATTTGGTGTGAGGTATATGTTATAATAATCTCGGGATAAACTGTAAGATTATTTTATCCCATGTTTGGTTGGAGGTATAAGGTAATTCTTGGACTATTTATCCCACCAATTTTTGCCTTAGTGATAAGATAAGTTATACCGTATATATGATAGGATTACTTATCCCATACTAACTTATCCCGGGATTAATTATCATAGGATAACATATTGCCAACCAAACGACCTCTTAATATATAATATAAAATATCTTTTCATGCCAAAAAGAAAAAGAACAATAACCCTTAACGCGCGCCTACTTTCCGAATTTGTTTCTCCTTATTTATTACGGCTAGACAAACTAGTAGTAGTATGTATTTGAACTGTTTTCTTTTTCTTTTTTTTCGGTTTCCCATCTGGTGTCCGGTGCCAGAGCTCAACTATTCCCGATAGGGAGATCTCTGGTTAAGAGAGGAGCAACTCCATCCACTGGTGGTAATTTATTTCTGTTTATATGGTCTCTTTCTGTAGGTTTCGGGTCAAATGTAGAGCTTCTTTGGAGGTCCTCTGTCTCTTCTACCTCTTTGTTATTTGTTCATTTATGTGGAGGAAGGATTATTTAAAGGAGGTTGGTAGAGAGAAATAAATGAGATATATTTTGGTCTTGCCATGCTCATAAAGCTATTCTCTCCCGCTTTGACAAGGCAGTAGTCACTAGCAAAGATTGATTTGACTAAAGATAAAAAGTGCACATAGAGAGGAAGCATTATGCATTAAAGCAGAAACAAAAAGCAGAAAACACACGGAATTTCACTTTGTAATTCCACCCTCCATGCATTATTGATGGGCACGCAATTGATTGCCAAGGAAATTTTCCGCAATTACAGGGGCTTTACACATTCTTTTTAATTAAACTTTATCACCTTTCAAGCTCACCCTCTTTCCCCACTTAATACTTGCTAAATCCAATTCTCCACTTTATCAAGCCCTGGAATCTCGTTTTCACAAGAATACTTTCCTCTATTCAATTTATGTGATATAGTTTGATCTGACATATACCTCTATTTAACAATAGTTGTTCATTATTGACTTCATTAGCAAGTAATAAATGATAGAAGTAATATTATCAAATGACTATTTGAATATAATAAATACAATGCATCGAAAATATAATAAGAAAAAGGTTATAATTAGTAATAAGGTAAATTAGGAACTAAGTATAAAATTCTCGATTTTATTAAGTGGCCAAGTATTGTTGGACATAGGGGTGACAATTGGGCGGATGGGTTAAATTTGAACGGGATATAATAGGTCAAGATACCAAATAGGTAAAGACCCAACCCAAATTTGCTTAGGTCAAAACGGGTTATAGAGCGGGTCAACACCCAACCTGACCCAATTTTTACTAAGTTTTACTTATTTTATTTGTTCTTTTTCAATATTTTAGAACTCAATTAAATTATATTTTTATTTATTATGGCTATTTAAAATATATCAAGTTGAAATTTTTTTTAAGTGTTTTGAAAATATTTTAACAAGATTTCGCTCTAATTAATTCGAGTTGGATATCAACCCAATTTTAAATGGTTGAAATGGGTTGGGTTAAGATGGATTGAGCTAATAATTGGGTGGGTTCAAACTTCAATAGGTTGGGTTGATTGGACGAGTTGGGCTTAATTTTGCCACCCCTAGTTGAATATTTATTTGGGAAAACTAAGTTTGTACCCTTTAAAACAAACTATTTACATTCATGTACCCCTTTACATTTTGTACCCCCATACTATTAAAATTTTGCCCCCCTAATATTAAAATCTGCGGTGACGTTATGTTAATGTCAGCACCTGTTTGTATGATATACGAATGAGGTATACATATACCAACAAGGTATACATATACCAACAGGTTATCATAGATGATTAAGCTCAATCCTATATGATACCGATATATTATAAATATACCGACATAATATATAACAAATATATTTTCTACTAATTTAGAGTTTAATAATTTTTTTATTTGTTTCTTATTTATTTTTTTTAAAAAAAATCTTATATACCAGTTGGGTATCAATATACCGCCAGAGTATCATAAAAGACTGAACTCATTCTATATAATACCGATATGGTATGTGTGTATATATATACTTCCAGAGTATATTTCATAGTATTTAAGTTGATGTCAGCATGACATGAGCACGTGAAATAAAAAGAAGTAAGTGGGTCGAAAGGTAAATAGTTTAGATAATAGGTCCATTAAGGATAAATAGTTTATATTGGATCTATTAAGGGTAAATAATTTCAAATTAGGTCTATTTTCTATACTTTTTCCTATTTATTTTTTGTAGTGTGGACAAGTAAAGATGAACGGAGGGAGTAGTTAAAAAGATTAAAAAAACTTTTAAACTTGTAATCTAAAATTAATAAGATTTTTTTTATGCCTGTAAAATCATTCCATTAAGAATAAAATGAGTATTTTAAAATTAAAATGTTACAAATATAAAAATGTGACATTGTTTTTTTATAGAAAAATAGAGTGGTATAAATCGAGTCAAGAGGGAGTATTTTTTTTTTTTTTTTAAATTATAAAATCCCTCCGTCTACAATAAATGATTTCTAGACCTTTCGAATTTTATTTAAGAAAAGTGATTTTTTTTTTAAATGAAGAAGGTAATAATTTCTTCTTCGCCAAATTTATCCTTTATCTAAATTCTTTTTCGATATTTTCCTGAGTGGATGAGGTTAATCTACTCAAGACCTTCTTGATGTTATTAAGTAATTCTCTTAACAAATATATTGAACCTACAAAATCCACTTATTATGAAAGGAAAAAAATTATTGTTTATTTAAAATAGTTAAATAGACAAGTATCGAAGATCTAAAACTCATACAGTTGAAGCAAACAAAATAAAATTTGAATGATGTATCAAATAAATTGTCCTTCCGCATACATCATGGAAAAATATTAGCATAAACTTTGTTATTCGATCCTTTAATTTTTATTTGTATAGATTAGTCATAACTTTCTTATAGAGTACTAATTACTTCGTTTGTAGTAAATATTAGCATAAACTTTGTTATTCGATCCTTTAATTTTTATTTGTATAGATTAGTCATAACTTTCTTTATAGAGTACTAATTACTTCGTTTGTCGTATCATCTCCTTTTCTATCAATCTCGGATGGAGCAAAAAATTCACTATTTTTTGGCTTTGGGGTATGATGGAATAAAGCAAAATGACTCTTTAAACTGTCTGCGCTTCTTTC
>JAABOM020000096.1:10261765-10282272 GCA_011800125.2 Solanum clarkiae
TTGCTTTATTTATGTTGTGATACTTGTTATTGTTTCTAACACTAACATTTGTTTGTTTTATTTAATCTAATTAAATTTTCCAACGATGTCCAAACCATTTATGTTATTTTCTTTTTAAAAAAAAAAGTATTTTGCATTTTTAAAAATAATAAAATAAAAATATAAAAATAAAAAATAAAATTTTACATTCTAGTCCAATTTTCAAATATAATCAATTTTCTCTTAAGTTTTAGTCCGCTAATTTCAAAATAGTCAAGTCTAGTCAAGTCTTTCAAAATTAATCAATTTCGAAACCAGTCAATATTTTTCAGGTCAAATCAAAAGTTAGTCAAATCATCTAATCGCCGGATAACCGCATTTAGCGGCCTTTTCGAGTGCGTAAAACCTTCTCGAAGTGGAAATGTGTATCCGAACCTGTTCTTTGGATTTTAAAAGATTTTTCTGTTAGGTCTTTTAAAATATTTTTGGTTTCCTAATTATCCGTAAAATTAGGTGGCGACTCTATTTTCCTATAAAAATTTCATAAATTGATTTTCTCTTAAAATAATTGAGTTTTAAACTGATTTTTTATTTTTTTTTAAAAAAGTCATTTTTCGGCATAACAAGGGCTGCTTATTATGAGTTGAATGAGAGCAAAAAGGAACCCAGAAAATAAGATTTTTGGTCCAAGTTGAAATAGCTTAAAGGAGCTGTTTTTAATCCTTTTTAAAGGGACCTTTTGGCCGAATTTGTTTTGTATTTTAATCCTTATTTTATTAAGTTGGTGATGCAGCTGCTTGGACCTTTCACTTGAGCCTTAATAAGTTTCAATTCTATGGGCCATGACTGCCCATTTTTCTCTTTTACCTTCACTTAGTTTGAGCTCAAATTGTCAAGTGGGTTGTGAATGTACTCGAGCCTTTTTCCTAGTTTTCTTGGGCTGAAAATATTGTCCCTTTATAATTCTAAAACACGAGCTAAAATTACACCCTTAAAATGGGATTTATCCATATCGGACTTGGACAAATTTGGTATCGGGCCTCGTCTCCATCTACCTAGCCTATTTTGAGCTAAGCACGTAGGTGACTCACCTGCTAGCTTGCTAAGTCCTACAAGCACCTCACTTCTTCCACTTCATTCAAGGCCGCAATCTCTTCAATTTGACTTAAAACTTATGTACACTCGATTATCTTAAGCGTTAAATGTACATATAACCTTCTAAATTTGAAATTCAAGCACTTTTAAGAATGAGTGTGGATTTGACCAAGCCATATCATGTTCCATATGCATAAGACTAGTACACGTAAGATGTGGAGTGTTACATTTATATTTTTATTTAACTAGAATTCTAATTGATAAAGGATTCAAAAAATTTCAATTTTATTTCAATTTTCTAATTCTAAAACTAGATGACCCGTGCCCGTGCCAGGCATGAGCATCTGTCGATAATAAAGAAATCACTACAACTAAGTTAAATTATATGGAACAACTTTCATATTAATACATCGATAAAGGTTGTTAGAAATTTGAACATTCTACACAGTTTATACTATTACATTGATAGCTTGACAGAAAGACTAAAGTTGGAAATGTGAGTTGTTGCAGCTATAGTTGGTCGTAGCTAGGGAAAAGAGGAGAAAGTGTTCAAAGTTAGAAAAATTTGTGAAGTCATTTTTCAAACGTAAAGAGGATATGAATGAATCAGTAGAATAAGATGTACGAAAATCATATGTGGAGATACAACGAAGAAGTATAATTTCAATTACCTTTGTTCCACAAGTATAGAAGTGAGGAAAACACATAGAAACAAGCCAAAAAAATAAGTGACCTTGATGTGGAACTTGATTCATATGTAAGTATTGAAATAGGTAATGAATCAGGCATAATATATGAGAACCATCACCAAAATTAGAAGCTACTATTCTCATACAGATATGTGAATAAATAAATGCATACATGGTGAGAATACAAGAAATATGAGAAAAATGAAAAGACTCATGCTGAAACAAAAAACAAACACAAAAGTCATCCAAATATCTATTAAGGAAATTAGTGACTTCTAATTATTATCAATAATATTGTGTCAGCTCAAAATGATTATTAGAAAACAAATGACTTGGTCATGAATATTGTACTCTTAACTATGAAAAAGATTCCCAACTATATATCTAGTTCAAAGAAAGAGAATGGTCCAATACAACCCTCATTGAATAATAATCATAGTCCATAACTATATTTGGTATTATAAGAAGGTATAGAGATCACTTATCTATTTCTATATTCTATATATGCATATGGCTATAAGCATAATCTCTATTACTTGTTAAACAAATTCCTGAAAATAAGAAAGATAAAAGAGGTTATGAGTTTTAACCAAATAAATCAATCACAAAACTATGAAGTTAAATAACACAAACATAAAAAAATAAAACCAACAAAAGTGGGCTTTACTAATCTGTTTCTGTTTTTTATTCACTTCCACAAGAAAGCTAGAGATAAGAAGGAAAACATGGTGTTTAAAAAATTGTCACTTCAGGATATTATTCTTTTAAACATATCTTGAAATTCTTGTAACAAGTCTCTTCCTGTTATGAGTAGCCTGATATCCTAATAACACAATCTATATGTCAAATAGTCTTCATATCACCCTTTGTATGTCCAACAATATCTCCATCACCAATGCCCAGGGCACTTTATTTGTCGGAATTCCTCATTTCCCTCCCATTGTACAGAAATTGTCGTTGCTGCAGAGATATTCGTGTCTGCTCATCCAACACATTAAACAGAAATACATTATAAAAAACAAGTGCTAACTGTGTCTCCAGTACAATTTATATAATTTGAACATTTTTTTCCACACATAAGAGCTTGGTAATCTTACTCTTTATGTGAAGCCCACACCAACCGCATCTCACTGAGTTGCACTTAAAGAGTATAGAGCTTTATGAGCTCGATATATATCAATTAATATAATGGAAAAACATGCGCAAGCAGTGAAATTTGGTTCACATATTATACGAAAAGAAATTACTTAATGCATCACTAAATCATGCAAAATTTGATTATGACAACAAACATTAAGCAAAGTTTGTTCATCAAAGTAACACATCGGGTTCTGCTAAGCTTCCAGTGAAGTTAATTTTGCAGGATTCAGGAAACTGAAGTCCAACCTCCTCACACCCTGCTTTAGTGATAAGGAGACAAGATAGTACGTCTAGATATTCAAGATACTCACATGACTTCATATGCTTCCTAATTCCTTCAACAATGATCTTTGGACAGTTACTGACCTTCAAAATCTTCATCCTATCCCCAACATAAAGTTTTTACTTCCTAACAGTTGAAATGCAACATCAGTTACCTCCTCACAACAGCCAATGTCAAGAACCTCAAGCTTTCTGCATTTGGAAAAAATGCAGTCCAATGAAGTATCTCTAATATTCAAGCACCAAACTAGCAGCTGCCAGTGACTTCATGGACTCATCTGATATGTTACGACAATCACCAATGACAAGTGTCTCAAGATTATTGCAGCAGTTGGCCAAAGATAAGATGGAATCATCACCAACTTTGTAGCAATCCAACAACTTCAATGTCTTAAGTGTCAACGAACAAGCTTCGGGCATCCCAGATATCCCAATATCTTTAACCCTTTGATGCTAGTGAGGAAGCGCGAGCGCTACCTGTAATAAGCTGAAATAGCTAAGCAACAATGAGTCAATCAGCTATGGAATGACTAAGAAGATTAACCAAAGTAACTAAAACACGACATAGTTAGAGGTGAAACTGTTCAAGCATTTTCCCAGGTGAAAAGTAACCTCAACAAATAAAGAGCTCAATGTGAGTCAAAAGCTTTAGGAATAGAAGAATATAAGTGCAGCTAGTGTCTGAGCAGTAAACTAAGACAAATGGGGTAATCAATAACATCTTGTGGAACTATTCAGATAGTCTAAGCAGCCAAGAAAGTGCTGAGTATTTCCGTCATTTTACTTCTAATCTATTCTATTAACATACTGCAATATTATTATACAATAGCAATGAGCATGTTAGTGCATAAACAAGACATTTTATAATACCACATCTTTTTTTCGCACAATAATCTACTGTTGTATAATTTTATACTTTGAATTACAATGCCACGTACTATAGTTCTATACTTCCAATATAGCTATACACATTATAGTTCCATACTCTAAATACTATTCTAGCATAATATATTTGTACTTTTATTTGAATATAATTCTTTCGTGAAAAGTTTAAGTTGTAAAGTGCACATATTTTTTTTTACAATAAATTATATACAGTTCTCTTAGCCTAAAAGTCCAAGATCCTTGACGTACTCTTTTCAGGAATCAGTAGTTGTTGCACCGACATAACATTTTTGTTAACAAATCCATTAAATATACATAAATAGAAATATGTACTTGCAGATCAAATTGTCACAACACATTAACTGAGTTGGGATAATTATATCGATTCATAAACTTTAAATCTTTAATTTGACTTTATCATACCTACTTTTAACTAAACTAACAAATAGGGGAGAAAAAAAATTAGAATCAATCATTTGAGAAAATATATTAGAGTTAAAAGTGGTGAGTTGTCTAGCTTCTTTGGGAACTTGGGGTGATTGATATACTTTTGGACCGTTAAGTTTGTATGCTCAGGTTATTGTTTGTATTCACTATGGGAAAGCGACTCCCAAGTGATAATCGAGTTTTTTGAGGATACTTTTTTTTACCATGAACTTACTGGCTGTCTATTTATGAAGAGAGAAATTTTATCACAACAACAGTCTATAACAGATTCAAATTTAGGGTTATGTAATTAGCAATTAATATGAGGGCAGAAAACATAAGAAACGTTGAGGAATCCCAGAAAAACAGCGATAATCAAACGGAAAGTAAGAAATATAACATGGACTCAAATCTAAGAGGAATTAATGACAAATCATGAGAAATTCGATAAAACTATTATCTGAAATCAGCCAAAGGAGTTGTAGGAGCACAAGAAAAACCAGAGGAGGAGATGAATAAGCAAAAGAGATCAAGAAATGAAAAAAGAGCGTCATTTTTCCTCCTTGCTAATTTGCTAATAGGGGATGGGAAGACACTTTTTCTTTTGCAATAGTAGTGGCAAATAGAAAGAACACGTGTGCATTAGTAGTTCCTAGGATTGGCATACGTGGAAATCAAGTGGCAGGTGGCTGGAGTATGCTAATAGAATAGATTAGAAAAAGTACAATGACGGAAATACTCTTCATAGTACCAAAACCTTCACTTATTAATAGTAGAAATAGAATTAAATAAAAAGGAGTAAATTGGTTTTGAATAATTTAGGAAGGGACCATAGGTTTTTAATTGAAGTATCAAAGAGGCCTAGCCCATAGTTTTTAAATTTAAAATCAAAACTGAAATGGAAAAAAATTATATAAAACCTCAGTGAGGCTCAATCTCAAGATATCCAAATGCTCTCAAGAACCTTACCCACGCGAGCAACAAGGAGTTTGATACACGAAAACCCCCTTTTAATTAATTTATCCTATTATTTTATACTTTTAGTATATATCTTTAGTAAAATATTCGACGAAATCGTGTAACGTGATACCCCTTCAATACACGTGGATCCGCCCCTGACGACTAGATCTAGTTATTTATAGTAATCAAATCTAGAAGTAAGTAGTTTGAAGGTCTGAAAAAAGAAAAATCTAAGCCATAGCGTGTATAGTTTTCTCATCCATTCTAAATGGTGAATTATAAATCAAAGGTCGTATTTGGTATGAGAGGACATTCTTGGTCTTGGTATAGTAAGCACTGTTTATTATGTCAACAAAATCTTCTAACAAGTCGAAACACATGAGGGTGTGTCTGTTTCCAAAAAAATCAATTTTACATGCTCCTTTAAGACTACTTTGTGTTGGAATTTGCCTTCTCAGATCCCTCCAGTTCGGTCCATCCATAAAAAAAAATGCCAACAAATATGTATAATAAACTTTCTATGATGTTCGTTAGCTCCACTTATAAATCCATCCATTTCATGACTGAACTTCCATCAACAATATTGATAAGTCTTCATTTAGGATCAGATGTGGTACTGCTTGAAGATAACTCATTGAAAATTGAGGTTGTTACAAAAGAAGCATATCTTAAGAAAAATATGGGGTTTAGCGAGGAGAGAGTGGAGGGCATTTTTGTCTCTTCTCCTATAAAGTACTCCAGTTTAAAAATGAATGACTTCATTTATTGTTTAGTTTATTTTAAAAAATGAACTTTGTTTTAGCAACATTGTCATTTCAGTTTTTCACGTGATATACTTAAGACTACAAGATTAAAGGACATTTTAAAACATTTGACATAACTTTAATTTAAAACTACAAATTGAAAAGTTTTTTTATTTCTTTAAATTCTGTCCCTAGTCAAATCCGATCAATTTTTTTAAAATGGAGGGATATAATATTAGTGCAACAATTATACAAAAAAAATTTATTTTAAGCTATTATCTTAAGGTTACATTGTCAAACTGACTCTGCTTAAATAAAATCATGGCCGACCTGCCTGAAGGAGTCATAATCTTCTTTGTATAATTCTAATATTATTTATTATCTAAAAAATAAACAGAAGACGTCTCGATAGCTACTATAATCAGTTTATGGCATATGCCTTGTACATTTTTGTTGATCATGGACCAAAAATAAAAAAATAAAAAACAAATTTGTAGCAGAGTTCAATATAAGTTCCCTATAGGTTTATACGATATATAGTCTCATCATATGTAACTGCAATGTTAAAAAAAAAAAAAAAAAAAAAACTCCAATGTAACGCAAAGTTTAATTCAATTCCAAAATTGTACTTCCGCACTTGTTCTTATACTGACAGGCTATTGATTATAATTTACAAGTAAACGAGAAAATGTGTGTGATGAATAGAAAATCACGTTGCAAGGAAAAAAGCCAAAAAACTATCAATATATTTGTATTGGGATACAAGATCTTCAAGAAATAAATCTATTTGTTTTTATGCAGGTTCTGAAATAAACACTATTTCATCATATATAACTTACTAGTCGAATTAGGGATCCAACTTTGGTTAATAATCATTTTTCATGCCAAGTCCATGTACTTAAAGCTTCTTGATTATTCTACATACTAATGAATCTTAGTTGATTAGAACAGTGAAACGGTTGCAACTAATTAGCAAGAGAAGTAGTGATAAACTGACTACATTGTCAAAATAAAACCATAGCTTTCTCGCTGTTCTTTTCGTAACTGTTCATTCGAACGAGGATATAGAAAGTGCAATAACAAGTAGCTTTGATTTAGGGTTTCAAATTTGGTAGGGTGTATTAGGTAAAATAATCTTAGTTCATTAACCTTTTCAATTTATCCATGATTAATGCATCACTCTATTTGTATATGTTAGGTAAAGTTAAATATGACAAATTATAATGGTATCAGCAATGCAAAAACTTTAATGCATTCATTAACATGATCAAAAACCTAACACACTTAAAGCTCTTCCACATCTCTTTAGTCATATTTGTGAATGATATTTGCATAAACAAAATACTCTCTTCGTCTTAAAAGTATTGACTCCCATTCCTTTTTGATCTATTTAAAAAAGAATTATCTCTTTTCTTTTTTGGCAACATTTTAGTTTCAGCTTTCTATGTGACATTTAAGGCCACAAGATTAAAGGATTTTTTAGTACATTTGACATAATATTAATTTAAAATCATAAAATTAAAAATCTTCTTTATTTTTTTTAACTCTGTATTGAGTCACCAGATTATTCTTTCTAAAACGGAGGGAGCAATTGATTTTAGAAATTATAGAGTGCATGTTACTTTTAATACATTTAACCAAACAGTGCATAAGAAATCTTCTTAGCTTATATAACTAATGACAATACAACAAATACCGCATTGCTAATGTTAATATTACTAATACACCCTATTCAACATCATTCTTATACACCCTACCAAACAGCCTTGTTAATGATTATTTTAACACTAATGACATAAGAGAACATGCTTAACTAGATTTTTGGAAAAGATTGAGTAGATATTAAGCTGGATCATACATTTTAGCCATAAATTGTAGCTTAGTAGTCTAACTTCACGTGGGGAGGAGATTAACTTGGCGTACTTGACCATTTGTTTTGGCTCTTTTAAAAATAGGTCATGGAATGTTTCAAAGCAGTTTCCTTGCACAACTTGCCTCATAAGAGTCACTAAAGATGAGACTTTGGGAGAAGTAAAGCTATAAATTAAGAATTATTTTCAATGAGGAAATGAATGGGATGTTGTGTAAAGACAATTAAGATGCCAACATCTGAAGCAACCATGACCTTAGACCAAATTCTATCAATCTCTGCATTGGTTTTAGACACTCCTGAAAGAGACTTAGATGAGTGAGACATCGAATTTCGTCTTTGTATTACATTTGTAATATATAGAGAGTTTATGAAGAAGCCTCCCCCACCACAATATTTTCCTCTTTATTTTCATTGTTTGGGGTGTGGGGGAGGGCCGCAGTGGCGGAGCCAACATTTTTATCAAGGGTGTTCATACTTTTAGAACATAGATGAGTGATTTTTGTATCAAGGATATTCAACAATTGATATATATCAAAATATCTATATTCAACCTATATATTCGGAAAAGTTCCGACGAAGGGTGTTCATCAGCCATCCTTAGATGAATGTAGCTTCGCCCCTGGATGGGGGTTGGGGTAGTGAGGGGAATAGAATAAAAGAGAGTGAAGGGAATGAAGTTCCCTGTAAGCTTGTTTACATTATTATTTAAGGGTTCCTTTGCCTTCCTCTAAATGCATATTGAACTCCACACGCCAAGGAACCCCAAAATTATACAAAAGACAAAATTAGCTGGCAGGACTACTGACCAGCTAACAATTCAACTACATTTTTGTATTTACTTCTAACTTTTTTCACAAACTCAATTCATTAAATCGTCTTATGATCATTGTTACTGTTGCTAGTCAGTTTTTTTCCTTTCAAGTCTTCAGCATCCAATTTATGTGTTAGATGAAAAAGCACCTTTGAAATGTCAAAACAAGCTTAATCAATTAATATATATGTATCTGCACCATTATATAGACAATGGTTTTCAACGGTCGTCGCAACATTGCAAACATTATTCTTAACTAAGAAAAGTAAAGAACATCAATCAATAGTAAGACCAAGTATTATAGACTCATTTAGGCTGAAATTTTTTGGTTTATCTGTACTATCATTTGCTCCTCTGCTCAATTAATATTAAAGGAAAATTTCAAGAATTTTGAACTGCGAGTAGACACTCTCCATTTGAGTCGAATTGTTTCTAGTCAAAGAATCTCTTTCTGGAACAACTAGGACATTCTTGTAGTAACTTTCTGTGATTACCATGGGGTTGACTCCATTATGAGGAAAAAAAATACACGAATTAAAGGAAAAATCTATGGTTGCATGGATGTAATAGTAGGAGTTACCACACAATAGTTAGGTGTTCAATTATCAATTA
This sequence comes from Solanum clarkiae, assembly GCA_011800125.2. Classification (NCBI taxonomy): domain Eukaryota; kingdom Viridiplantae; phylum Streptophyta; class Magnoliopsida; order Solanales; family Solanaceae; genus Solanum; species Solanum clarkiae. The sequence goes on from JAABOM020000096.1 coordinate 10,271,261, forward strand.
TCAGTGGACACAGGTAATGGAAATTTTATGAAAGATACTAGAGGAAGAGGAGGAGAAAAATATAGAATGTATATAAAATAAAAAATAGAACTTACTAGCGTGTGACTTGATTATATGTTCCAAGTAAATGCGCACTCTTGGTACATGCTAGAAAAACTCACTGTCGGTTTAGGGATTACTTAGATTGACTTTTTTTAAGTGACTTATAAGTTAAAAGTCAAAGTCATAAATTGGGAATTTTCAATTTTTTTTTCAGTATTAAAAAAATGCTTAAAAATACTTTTTTAACCCACACACGTTCACAAAACATAAGAAGTATTTAAAAGCCAAAACCCAATAGTCAAAAAAATAAGTCAATTCAAAGATAACCATATATTAGAAAATTAATTAAGGAACAAATACAAAATGATAGAGTGTTTAAATAAAAGATGAATTTAATCTTTCACTTTCTTTGTAGTAGTGATTGAAAAGGGAAATTACTGCACCAGAACATGGGTATTTTATTGTGGCATTAAACAATTTATTGCTTATTGTACTCAATTTGATTCTTGATGTGCAATATGAATAATAAACAAATTTAGCCAAAATAGGATATATTATTCTCACTGGATATGGTGCTAAATTCAGTAGCAGTTGTAGACGGTTGAGCGTACATGGTTGCATCAGCAGAAGATATGGTTGAACGCAGCATTGTTAATGGTGGCGGTGGTGGTGGCAGTGTGGCAATGGATACAGCTCCGGAAGAAAGCAATGATGTAATATGAGAAGACGGAATGAGAGTAGTTGTGTTGTACTTTAGTATCTCTGCCCTAATAACATTCAGCTCCGCTTGTAAAGCTTGAACCTGTTGTTGTAGAGCAGAAATGGCTCCCATGCACCCATACACCGGATCTCTTAACCTTACATTTGCTTCATAAACTAAGCTGTTAGCTGTATCGGCTCTTTGGCTCTCAGGTACCTCCTGCATATAGATTGGTTACATGGAAATGGAATTCTATAAATGATTAATTAATTAATTCCATCGATATGTTAATTTTATTGTATTTGCATACTATCGTGTGTCTTTCCTTATTAATCGCTCTTTCTGTTCCCTTTCTTTTTCTTTCTCCATATCTAGTTTATTTTGCTTATGGGTTTTTGAAACAAGGGTTCCCAGGAAACGACCTCTCTACCTCTATGAGGTAGTGGTAAGGTCTGCGTATATTCTACCCTCCCCAAATCTCACTTGTGGGATTTCACTGAGTATGTTATTATTGTTATATCTTTTTAACAGTTTAAACTTATTGATAAGATGACACCAGCCTTCGATTCAAGAATCAGAACAGCCACATGCATGTTGAAAATAAAAAAGGATGAATTGGATACTTACCATTAGCATCTTGGAAACATTACTAGCACCAAAAACCTTGTGAACAGAAGCAAATTTTTGGGGCTCATGAGGGGAAAAATAGGGAGAAAATGGACATTCTTGAGCACAACGACGTCTCAAAAGCTTACAGGCAGCACAAGGTGTTACGGTGTTTAAGGTTGTGCTTCCTGGAGGCACCAACATATATCTTCTTCCCATTTGCGAGTAGTCATCTGCTTCCCTCTTTATTTTTTTCCCTATCTCCTCATATCTCTCCCTGACATCAATATCGAAATGAAATCAAACAGTAGAAATATTTGGATAACAATTAATGACGATCAACAAATTAGATTCTTTAGGATTATAGATTATAAAGCATGGATCTTTGATAACAATGAAAAAAGGAATCTTCTAGAAGAAATTTAGTGGCCTTTTTTTCGTAGGTGGTTGAATAATACCTTTCTCTTGACATTCAGGCATACTATCTGTATACGGAGCTTCGCTAGAGTAGATTTAACCAGAGAGGAAAAAGGGAAGAGGAGAGGAAGTGTTTGGATTGGAGGAAGAATGAAGAAATATGATGTGAGATTTGGGGGGTGGGGAGGGTACAAAAGAGTGCTTAAAAGGCAAGAAATACAATAAAAAGTTGGTCCAGAGTACTACTACTTTTTCATATATACAAACTGACTAATGAGACCCCAGTTATGTAATTAATGAAGTGGCAGGGAATTACTTTTTGTTCATAAGTAGTTGTGGCCATCTCTAGCTCATGTACGAGGATTCACTTCATATATAGGATTTACTCAATCATGACATTGAACTCCCTCAATGACAAATAAAGGAAATAAGAGAAAACAACGACCACATACTCAATGAAATTTCACAAGTGAGATCTGAGGACCATAGAATATAATATACGCAAACTTTATTACTACCTCACAAGGCAGAGAAGCTACCTCATCTCAAAAACCCATAAATAAATGAAATAAGAGAAATTCGAGATAATTCATTTTTAGTTCTAGTAAAAGTGTTGCAATTAATATTTCGTTTAATATATAAATATGTAATATTCTAATATCTACTATATAGTTTTTCTGTAATATTGTAAAATCTTAATATTACTTTAAAAGGAAATGATTTTATTCTCATTTAATTTTAAAAATTAGGCAAATTGACTATTTATAAAGTTCGTAAAACTGAATCTTGTTGAATAAAAAATGTCAAAAGTATAGAGTGTGGGTAGTAATTAACCTTCAAATTAATTTTGAAAAGATATAAATTAAATAGTTATGGGTTAAACTATACACTTTATATGAAAACAAATATCATGATCTAATTGCTAAGTGCATGAGGACTGGGGCAGATAATTGTTCTGCATATCACTAGATTATATATGTGTGCTTGGTAAGTTCAAGGGAAGTTAGTTTCTTGTCAATATCAAGACATCACTTCATTAAAATGTACATATTCGGGGGCAAATGGAACTTGTTAATTAAATATAATTGTTATGTCCTTTAAGAAATAGCATGTCACCATCACCATTTGATTATTGATGCTTGTGATCATGAAAATGCGCTACTTTGTTTTATCAAACGGCAATTAATCTCCGGTTTAAGTTATTAGTTACGTTATTATTCTCTTTTTATTTTTTTTTAATTTTGCAAAAGGCTCTTCGATACTCCTTGGGATCCAATTTTTTCTTTGTTATTTCAATTTCAATTTCATTTCATGTCCTTGAAACTGCCAATAAGCTAGTGTTTCTCAAACTATTAATTAAGTGATAGTTGATATGTGTTTCTTACACTTTGAATAAGTTATATATTAAACTCAAGAAAAGAGATAGTCACTACAATTAAACAAAAAACTTTTGACGACAATAAACATGAGGTTAATAAAGAGCTTTAAAATTTTTATCAGCATTAGTTAATTGATATTGTATCCAATGTTATTATAGGTTTTAGGAACATTTACAGAAAGTATTAAATATCACTAAAAAATATTATAATGGAAAATAAATTACAATCACAAAAACCAAACTAAATGCTCTAGAAAAATCCTACTGCCGTCATCAAAAAACCTGGTTGATTGATTCTAATGGCCAATTTAGCCATTGGCCAGTCCTCAAATGGGGCTGGTCAATCGATTCCTTTAAAGACCTACATAAGTTTGCTGAAACCTAGTTTGCCTACTGTATATGGGTTCCTATCAAGCCAGTATCATATCTTCATAGGGAGCCAATTTTCATGTGGGAACAACAGGAAGTGGATCTAATGATTGTGCGAGAGAAAGTCTAATGCGCTGTTATTGGAAAGTTTTCTTATGGATGGCCGGACATGCAGGACCTTAGGCATCTAATTCCTAAGCAATGTGTGTTAAAAGGGCTTTGCAGCATTAATTGAGCAATAGACATATTTTGATATGGACTTCACTTTTAGAGGACTACGTTCATCTACTATCTAAGCCTGCCTTTTATATTACAGATTAGAACTGGTCATATCTATGAGAACATTTAAGTAGGAGTCGATGTTTAATCCTGAGGAGGAAACGTTAATTGTTATTTCCTAGATTTCATTCCCTTCACTCCCACTTAACTTCTTCTGTGAGTAGGCAATTTTTTCACTTGCCACAGTAGTTGGAAAGTCCTTACAAGTGGATATGACTACAAAGAATAGAACTCGACCTAATTGTGCGAGAGTTAAGTTGGAAGTTGACTTGTTAGGGGAGTTCCGGAAACGTATTAAAATTGGGATCAAAAGGGAGAGAAGAGAGGTAGCAGAAAAGTGGATCCCAATCAAGTATGATTATCTACCCAAATATTTGAAACTTGTTTAATTCAGGGGCATGATAAAACTCAATGTTGCGTCAAAAATCCATAATTATTCAAGAAGAAAAAAGGAAATCAAGAGGAGGAGGACGAGAAGGAAGATGCTACTACAGGCACTCTTGAGAAGACAATCACTAACAAAGTGGGCACTGAGAAGCAGCCAACGGACAAGGATGAAGGTTATATAGAACAAAAGAAGAAGAATGCAGGGAGAAAACAACAAGCTAAGCAGTTATGAAAGGTAAATACACATAACAAATTTATTACCCTGGAAAATAAGGAGGGCAACTCAAACCAAAATGATAAGGGGCAGGACCAACGGTTAAACAAAAAGAATAAAGAGCAGCCAAAATAGTTGGAATGGAATAACAACAAAAAATCTACAAAATCATAGGTTGAGGAGAATTTCCCAGGAAGGAAAAGAGACAAAGGTGAAGGAAAAAGATGTAAGTGAGAATAAGGGCAATGAGAATGAAAGTGGAGTCAAAGAAACCATATAAGTGATTGATGAAGTACATACCATAGGGGAGAAAGAAGACAAGGGAGAAGGGAGTTTTGTTAACTAAAACTATCAAGAAGACATTGGTGACACAACCATCAAGCAGGGGGATAATTTGGTAGATCAGTCCGGTGGAGGTGGCATTGAAGGGGATGATTTTGTCCAGATGGATGAATCTGATCATGATAAGGGGCATGCTAGTGCAACCAATGATAAGAAGGGTATAGATGAGAATATCAACCAGGTTAGCATATCAGGAGATTTGTCCACTAGACATGCCAATAGTTTGGAATCCAGGGGAAGAAAAACTAAGGTTCCTCTAACAGTAGAACACGGAGTAGTAGAGGCAGGACTTCTAGCTGTCATTAATGATGGACAAAGCTCTTTTTTGAAATATCAGGTCAATCAATACCTAAATTTCCTTTGGGAGGTTGATTGACATGAACGGGAGATATTACTACTCTTTTATCGCTTTGATGGAACCTTTTCAAGCTGCAGAAGAGATAGATCATCACAAAAATAGAATAGGTTTTGACTATGCTTTAGTAAACTGTTCTGAAAAATTTTGGATTTTCTGGAGAGGGGACTGGGTTGGTATAATATTAGCAATTCTTAACACCAGATTACCATGAGATTTATGAAACGGGGGTTCAAGAATTCTTGGTAACTGATATGCTATCAAAATACAATACTTTCGATGCTTAAAACTTGAAATCTTGTGTGTTCTCAATGTGATGTTAGTAGGTTTGATGTGTTTTTATGTTTGTTTTTGCAGGATTTCAGGGTTGGCACTATTTTTGAGAAGAGTGTGCAGAAGTTGCTGAAAATAATGATCCACGAGACCCTTTACGGGTTGTAGAGTATTCTACGAGATATAAAGAGGGTTCCATGTGCAATTCTAGTGAAGGGTGCATTTATGAAGTTGAGTCTTCAAACATGCAGACGAGCTATGGAAGACTTTATGAGACATAGACCTTATATCGTACCCTAAGGATCAAAAGACGAGAACTTGCTAAAATTCCATGAGACGAAACACCCTATGGGTCATAGAATCTTTTACGGGCCATAAAGGAGTGTCGTAAAATACATGTCCAGAATCAAAGCAAAAGTTCATGAATGCCTGATCATGAGTAGTAAAGTGCTATACGACCCATAAAGTACCTAGTAGAGCCCGCTGACCCAGTTGTCCTATTTTGTTTTGGTTTTGTATTTTATATACTATAAAAATAGATTTTTTATATTATTTTTCAGAAGGGGGGACAATAGAGAACAAGGAGGGAACGAAGAGAAAAACATTAGACAGTTTGAGAAACACTTATAAACATTATTTTCATATTTTAATCTTGTGATTTTCATTGAAGAGTTGGATTTATTGTGCTTAATTCTACTATGTAAGTGCTAAATTATGTTATTCAAATTCATGAGTCTTGCATTTACACTGATCATTAGTAGTTTTGCATTTACACTGATTATTAGTAGTTTAACACAGAACTAGGGTTGTGGAAGCCATGAAGAACTAACAAGGTACAACCCAATAATTCATAATTCTTGAAAAGTGTGCATATATGTATTAAATTAATTCTCTTCGTATTGATTGCTTTCTCATGGTGGCTAACATTAGAACCCACCTAGTGTTGCTAACTGGATCAAAGTAGCAATGAATAAGAAAAGAGATTAATTAATAAGATTCGATTGATATTTCTTGTTTAATCAACCGAACTGGGCCAAGGGGAGGTTGTACTGGGACAATAGGTAAGGGTTAGTAATATCACACTTGGGGAATATACCAAATCACGTAATGAAATTCACCTCTCACCCGGGACAGAAGGTTTGGTAAACTTAACTTACAGTTCTGCATGCTACACACTGAAAAAAAATTTGATTATCTGATAATACTAAGTTAGGGAATCATGGACAACACAATACCCTAATTTCCCTTCATATTACTATAACACTTGTTTTAGTTTAGATTTACTTTTACTAGTTATTATAACCCCCCCTCTTGGGGAGATAAGTTGCTTGCAATTGAATTCTTCTAAGTCTATCATATTTTCTGTGGGATTCGACACTAACCTTGGTTAGGTTATTTATCTTGACAATAACTTCTTTGGCCTCAAAAAAGAGATATAGCTTAGTCGACATCAAGATTTTGGCGTTGTTGCCGGGGTATACGGCTACACTTGGCTAATTCAAGTAATTTGGAAATTAATCCTTATTTCTCTCATTTAATGTTATTTGTTGTTTTTGTTTTCTTTCAAGGTATAGTTGTAGTGTATGCCTAACACACGAAGTCGAGGCATACCCTTGACTCCTTTTGAGCTAGAGATCCAGAGAAGACTTAGAAGAATTGCCCAAGATAATGCAAACAACTGCAAATGCAGCTCTAAACTAGAATGAGAATGAGAATGCAAATAATGACAACCCACCTCCTCTTGAGGTAATTGCTCCATAGGCATAGGACTTTAATGTCAAAGCTTATCAATGGAACCAATATCGGCAGAACTCTATGGCTATGGAGTTTACTGGAGCTATTGTGTTACCACCACTACCGGCTGACACAAAGTTTGTGCTTTCGAGTGGGTTGCTTCAGATGCTGCAAAATCATGGGTTGTTCGTGGGCCTACCAACAGAGGATCCACATAGTCATCTACACAACATTGCATTTGTCTATAAGAGTGTGATGGGAACACATAATCTTCCCACGGATGCTGTGGGACTTTGTGTCTTCCCATTATCTCTGACAAGCAATACAACACTATGGCTATCCGAGCTCCCACAGAGTTTGATCACCAGTTGGGTTGAGTTACAGAAGGCCTTTTTGGAGTGGTACTTTCCGATATCGAAGAAGCTCAAGTTGAAACATCAAATCAACAACTTTGAGCAACTTCTTAGTGACTCGATCAATGCTATAGGGGACTGGTTCACAAAGTGCTTGAGGAGTGTCCCTGACCACAAATTTATTGATGATGCCTTGGTGGAGATCTTTTGTCGTACCCAGATGAGAATAGTCAAGCCTATACTAATACCATTATGGGGGCATGTTCTTAGATCAACCATTTGCAAGGATCGCTGAAAGGATGGAAAGGGTGGTCAAAACAAATCATGCACGAGGGCAAAGAGATAGATCATCTATCAAAAGCTCATGTAATATCAGTATTGGTTCGTAGCAAGCTAAAATAAATGAAGATATTATGCAAGAGCTTGCCCAAATCCATACAGGAATGGAGGTAATGGTGAAGCAGAATCAGGAACAAGTTAATGCAGTTGTTCATTAGCCTCCACGAGCACCCATGTACGATGATCCCTACTCTAAGGAGGACACTTACTTGATCATTGATTAGACAAGGGTTGTTCGGACCAATTCCCAAGGGTGCAACCAGGGTTATTGGCAGCAAGGTCAAGGAAACCAAGGTCGAAACTATAACCAAGATGGAGCTTTCAGAGACAATCATGGAGGTTACTATGACAGGAATCGGGGCCAAGACAGAGATGAAGATTAGGGTCGTAGAGATGGCTACAGAAATGGTCCTTATGTGCCACCATACAACTGCATCACTGGTACTAATAGTTCTAGCATTGAAGAGATGTTTGACTTCCTGTTGAAGAAAGTTGAGACACAAGATGAGATTTAAAGGGGGATGAAATCTAACATCTCCAGCATAAATAAAAAAATTGAGTCTCATTCTTTCGCTATCAAACAACTTGAGAAATAGTTATATCAAGTGTCAACTCAACTCAACTAGTATCAAAGAGGTACATTGCCTAGCAACACAGTTCAGAACCCAAAGAATGAAGGGCGGTGCATAGGGTTACTACTTGTGGTGGAAAGAGTACCATTGATCCTCTCATGCTAGTTGAGGATGATGATGTTTAAGTGGACACAGTTGAGGTCAAGGATGCAGATACAAGAGATGATCGTGACAAAGACGGAGTTAGTGATGCTGTAGAGGCACTGCAGAAGCTGAAATTCATTCCTAGGCCTCCTTCTCCCTACCCTCAGAGAATTAAAAAGGAGGAGGAGGGCAAGTTCAAGTACTTTCTCTCTAGGCTAAAATAACTCTCTAGCAACATCCCTCTCATTGAGGCATTGGAGAAGATGCAAGGGTATGTGAAGTTCATGAAGGACCTAATTACAAAGAAGTGCACTATGAGTTAGGAGCTCTTCTAAGATATTCAACATTACAGTGCAATTACTACAAGGTTCTTAGTACAAAAGTAAGAAGATCGCAACGCTTTTATCATATCCTGAACCTTTAGAGATGTGGAGTTCGCAAGTATTGTGTATCTCGGTGCCATCATAAATCTGATGCTCCTTGTGGTCTTTAAGAAGCTACGATAAGATCCCCTACTCTAACGAGCATGACATTGTTGATGGCTAATCAATGATGAAGAAGCCTGTGAGGATACTTTATTATGTGCTTGTTAAAATTGAGAAATTCATATTCCCCACAGACTTTGTGATCCTAGATTGCGAAGTCGACTTCAATGTCCCAATTATCTTGGGAAGGCCATTCCTAGCCACTGGTCGAGCACTAGTGGATATAGAAGTTGGTCAACTTAAGTTTAGATTGAATAATGAAGAAGTTGTCTTTAATATCTGCCATTTAATAAAGAGGCCAAATGATTTGAAGAAGGAGGTTTGGACATTTGGTAAAGTCTGAGTAACCAAGTTGTACAAGTCGTGTCATAACAATAAATCAGGCACTACTTGGGAGGCAACTTAAATTTTTTGATGTAATATTATAGTTTTGTTTTGTTTTTAGCTTTTCGAATTATAGGTAGTTTACGTTTTTGCATTTGGGTTATAATTTTGGACATTGCGCTATCATATAAGGTAACAGTGTGTTCTATGGAGAATGTGCAGGTACATGGCTAAGTCAGCCATCCTTGGCTGAAAAGGCATCAAGAAGTGCCTCTACGATTGGTTCTACGTGTCGTATATCAATCCACAATCCGTACACCACTCGTAGGCACTACCAGTAATATCAGAACTCAAGGCTAGGGCCTAGATGTGACACGGTGAATAGGGAACCCGAAGGGACGCCAAACAAGCCTCTCACATATCATTACACATCATTGGTCGCCAATCAATTAAACAACATCAAAAGATTAGAAATAACGAAAAAAGTGCTAAGGGTAATCCTTTCATAACGTAAACATCAAGAACAAGAGAGCCAAGTCTCATAGCATAATTACATAACTTGTCCAACAACACCTGTAAACATAGAATGGGCGGGGGCCAAGACAACTTTGCGGGCTCACCCTTTAAGTATAAAAGTTCAACATAAGAGATAACAAAAGTAGGAGTGCAAAGCTAACGTCCCCGAACTGGAGGACTCACCAATGACTATTCTTCAAGATGACCAGCTAGCCACGGGGAGGATGATCCAAAAGAGCTCTAGTTCCTACATGGTAACATCATTTAGGGATAGAGTATGCGTTAGTACATTTAAATGAGAGATAGTTAATATAGTCAAAATGCATAAGCATAAGCAAGAGATAGTATAATATCAATATGGCATGCATGATTAATGCTTGAAGTAAAACATGCTTAGTCATAATTGAGAAATGTAAACTCAATTTGGAGTATAAGTATGCTCAACCCATACACAATCATGCTTAAGAATGGCCAACTATTTACCCACTCACCTTGCGGTATAGACCTTTTCAGAGAGTGTTGCCGATATCCCTACTTTACGACATAGTCCTTTGGGTAGGTAGTATGAGATGCCTCTTACCTTATGATACAATCCTTTCGGTAAGAGTCATGATTAATTCTACCTTATGACATGGCCTCATTAGTAGAAGTCCTTAAGTATCCTTACCTTATGAAATAAACTCCTCGATAAGAAGATGGGTGTACTTACCTTACGATATGATCTTATCGGCAAGAGAGATCGTACCTTAAGGCATGTCATTTTTGGTAGGTTGTCCCTACCTTGCGGTATAATCTTTTAAGTAGGAACTAGAGTCATTCTACCTTGTGGTATGACCTTTTCGATAGATTTTCCCTACCTTGCTATATAATCTTTTAAGTAGGAACTATAAGTTACTCTACCTTATGGTATGACCCTTACGGTAGATTATAGAATGTCCATACCTTACGATATAATCTTTTCAGTTGGAGTCATGAAAATAGCTCATCAAACCATCACATTCAAGTATTAAGAAAGGACTCCTCGTTTTCCCAAGAACACAACAAACATGAGAGCCCAACAATTCACTTGAAATGCCATAGGTGCTTTACATGATTTAAAAATGTATATATATTCCTTTCATTATTATCAAGCCACTTGACTCATAATCCATGTAATAGATCATCAATAACTCAAGAATCCTTA
>JAABOM020000096.1:10282372-10414420 GCA_011800125.2 Solanum clarkiae
TTTGGGGAGATTGCCGAGTATATGGAAAAGTTATCTGCAGTGGATGAAATCTACCAACCCTTTACAGGACAAGCAGGACCATCCACCAGTGTATTGAAAGGAGCCCCAAGCGATCCCAATAGAGAGAGTGTGCCAAATTGGCTAAGGTTTCCCCACCAACAGTGCTTCGCTGAGAAGCTGACAAAGATTGAGTGCATGCTCGAACAAGTCCTGACCAAAGCCAATGAGCAAGATGAGATTTTTCGGGAGATAGAGTTTGATGTTCTTAAGGGTAACTACAAAGTGGAACAACAAACTATATTGATGCAAAGTCTTAGAGACAGGATGGAGCAACTTACTAAGAATCTTGAGAAGGTGTAGGCTGAGCAAAGGAAGAGTAAACGGAGTAGAAATGAGACTCATGGAGAAGTCTGATTACCTATGATGGCATGGTTGAGCCACGATGTTAAACAAGGTGCTTTTTAGGAGACAACCCAATTATCTTTTGTGTTTTGGTTTATTTTGAGACATTTTCACTTACTTAACTTGTTGGATGGTAGTTTAACATCTTGTTATGATTATTAAGACTTTGAACCAGTTGTATCAATTTGCATCCTGGTGTATTATAAGTAATGGGTTGCAGGCACAAATAAGGAACTGAAGAGTAGAAGGAAATTATTCTTGGAGCAGACTCTACGAGGAGTCCTACGAGTCATAGTCTATGGTACGACTTGTAGTTATGCCTCATAGAGGGGATCAGTGACATTAGAAGTTGGCACATGCACTACAAGACAACCTTATGAATCGTAGGGTCCTTTACCAGTCGTAAGTGGGGGTCATAGTACCCAGGTATGAAATCAAGAGTTTCCTATGTAATGGGTTTGCCACGAGATCGGGACCAATGAGTCATATGACGTCCTACGACTTGTAGTCGAGGTATCGTAGACCTGATCTGCAGAATTTGAAAAGGTAACCAATTTTGAATATTAAAAGACTAACGTCTTTTGGTTCTTCATGTCCCTTCATGAAACAGTTCTTTTCACATTGTACTCCCTCTAACCTTACTTTTCACTATTTCATTCATCCCTTAAATTATCCCTCCACTAACATTCCCCAACAAGTGAATTTGGTACCAAGAACTCCTCAATCTTTATTTTCTTCCTCTCATCATTCATTCATCCACTCATCTGGTAACTTTTCTTGGTTAAGTTTGGTATATCTCTGAAATAGCCTTGTCTTATAGGTGCTTGAATGAATGCTCTATGATTATGATTAGAAAAATCATGTGAAAATGATTGTAGTAGTAGGAAGAATGTTATGTATAACTGTCTATATCCCTGTAAAGAGTCGATTCTTGGCTTATATCCTTGTTAGGTGACTTTGATGTCAATTGTTATCGCCATGTGCTTTTGTTTCGTATTTTATGGGTCGTTATCTTGTGAAGAAATTGCAGGGTTGAATTTGTTAGGTTGAGAGATGTTATAATTCTATCAAGGCAAATTACTCATGCATAAACTTAATATATCTCTTGAATTTGCTTTCTTGTTTTCAATATTAGAGTGTTTTGAACAGATAGGGAAGGATTCATCTTTTGTTTTGAGATAATTGGTAATAAAGAGTGTTTAGGTTTACTATAGTATCGCCTATGTCTTTGTTTTTGTGACCCCTGATGCTTTATGGTTAGTTGTTCGTCTTCATGGAAAGGTTAGAGATATCCACGGTGCTCTTTGTTTTCTACTACGAGGACCCACTATGAGTCGTAGGTCTCCTTACGAATCTTAGTGGCCCTTCGTTGAAGGCAAAAATCATATATAGTACCTTAACATTTTCTATGCGAGACTCACCTATGACTCATAGCATCTGTTACGGGTCGTAATGGTGGTTTCGTAGCCCGGATCTAAATTTTCAAAATGTTTCTAGAATAAGATACGTGCCCGACGGACGACTCATAGGTACCTACATCTCGTAGAAGATTCCAGAATGAATTTATATCTATTGTCATGGTTCAATGAGGTTGTAGTATGACTCGTGGGTCATCCTACAAGTCGTACCGTCACCTCGTACCTGCGACCCTGCACCTGGTTCAGCTATTTTACTTAAGTAATCTTATTGTTTCTTGTTTTATTGTTTCATTTGTTACTTGTGTGATTGGAACAAAACATCATGGGACTCATGCTTTGATATATTGCCAATTTTGCAGAGATAATGTCTCCAAGAGGTCGAAGGAGTGCTGCTTCTGTTTCAGGTCACTGGCTAAGAGATGAACCCTCAAATGATGATCAATCTGTTGAGGTGACGAATGTACTTCATGACCCTAAAGCTAACGTGCCCCTGGCACGATCACAATCAATCAAGGTCCCAATGGAAGTGTATAGTCCCTCCCAGTCTAAAGAGGAGGGTGACGAAGTTGGCTCAGATGATGATGCTTCCCTTTTTGAGTCCAATTCTCTTGAATTATATCAAGCTCAACTAGAAGAGACCACTCCCCTATAGCCAATTGATTTTACCTACACCGTCACCTCCACAGACCCACAAAGCACAAGGTGATGTGTCCCTGGGATGAAAGAGATCTATGAAAAGGGACAGGAGCCTAAAGTCAAGGAGGCCGGTGCGGAGGTTTCATGAGGAAGCAAGGTTAAAATATTCAGGGTTGAAAGGCGTGCTGGGGTTGGAAGCTGATATTGAATGCCATGGGCTAAGATGACTATCACAAGTGTTGGGAAAGTATGCCCCTACCTGGTCCGAGAATTCTATTCTTCTTACTATGCTACTATATGTAGGAATCTTCCAAGGCTCAAGAAGCCCATTGAGTATCCATGATTGAGTGAAGTCCTGGTCAGAGGAGAGGTCATCGACATCTTAGAAGAAGCCATTCAGAGGGTGCAATTCGGGCCAAATTACAGAATGCCACATTCCACAGCAGAGTATGATCATAGTATGGTAGACATGAGAAAGCCAGTTAATCAGAATGGTGCTGGGCTGAGATTAGAGCTCCTCAGGTGCATACCTAGCAAAATTTGTGAAGAAGGTACTGAGCCGATATGGGTTATGAATGATGCTAAACATATTCTGAAGGCCCATCTCTCATTTAAGGAAAACTTTTTGTAGCCTATTATCTGCTGGAATATCGGGTCCATATTTACGAATAATGTGACCATATCAGAGGCTATGTTGTTGGTTAGCATTTTGACAGGGTATGAAATTGATTGTGCTCGAGTTATGGCAGAGTAGATCCACGAGTCAGCAGTTCGCACTCAGCAAGCACTGCCGTTTCCCATTCTGATTCATAGGTTATGCAAGGAAGCTGGTGTGCTGGTGTCTCTCCACTTGGACCCTCATGTAGAGGCTTTGTGTATGATGGACCCCAGCCTAATCAAGGCTGATGAGAACTCGATAGCCCTATAGAGAGCTATCCCACCTCTTATGCTAGAGCCATTCTCGATAGAGCCTCAAACTCAGAGTTCGATGCCTGCTAGTACCGACACTACTGCAGCTGCTATAGACCCTACGCCAATGGTTGAGATCGAGTCCACACCATTCTCCATTACTCCAGCACCAACGACATCCACTTTATAGGTTGATTCTCTTATGTATGGTGTTTCTTTTCAGGGATTATTACGTAGGGTGGCTGCGACAGAGGTCAGGCAACAGGCATTGTCAGCAAAGGTCTGGCTATAGGTTGTTCAGACTGTTCGGGACTCCGAGGAGAGGATGAAGTCATTCGATTGAGATTTAGTTGATGAGAAAGTTCGAGCGGTGGATGCCCGAGTTGATGCATTTGAGGCCAGAGTTCATAGGAGACTTAAAAGAGCTAGGCCCGTTTACACGAGCACAGTGATAGAGGAGTTGGCCAAGTTTAATTGCAGATGTTAGCAACCCCTGTTGTAGTCTTAAAGGTGGCACCGACAGGTGATAAGGCATTTGATTAGCTTACTGACCGTTCGAACGTCCTTGGGAAGAGGCCTCTTGAGCATGATGCTGAGCCAGACATGACTTTAAAAAGGCCGAGACCTGGGGAAGAGCCCATACTAGAGGAGGAGGTGTAGGAGTCGCTACTGCTAGCGTCTATTCAGAGAGATAGAGAGCAGCATACCCCATATGGAGAGGGTAGCTCGGGTATAACTACAACCCAACCTACCGTGGAGGAGATGCTAACACAGGACCCCACAAACTAGCCTGATATTGGTAATTGAGCACCAGGATGTTTGACCCTTTTTGACCCCAATTCTTACTTTTATTTATGGATATTCTATTATCTTGATAGACAATATCATTTTGATGTTGGTTTTTAAATGTTTTATGTTGGATAATGTTTTTAGTTTGGTTTTGGATATTGGTTTTAAAATGTTGGTTTTTAATGTATATATATCTAAGTCTATGTTTTTGTTATGTTCGTCTTAGTATATGTTTTTACTTTGAGGACAAAGTATCCTATTTTAGTGGGGTGTGGGAAGTTATGGATTAAGGTGAAGTTTGAGTAGCCTCAAGTCTATAACTTCCCTTATTTTTGATCCCAAGATTTTCTTTCCGTGTTTCTTTTTCCTTGTGGATGTTTAGTTTTCTGTTGAACCGGTATGTTTTAGGTAGTGTAGATAGTTTGTAAATACATAGTTATGTTAATTGTTGGCATATACATAGCTTTTAAATGTTCTTTAAATTTTGATAAAAAAATTAGGTACCCTAAAAAATTTTTGGACTGTGGTTGTTGATGCATTCATACATTTTGAGTATCTGGGAATATTTGTTTTGATATTGCGAAGGTAAGATGAGGCTAAAAACATGAGTTGTGAGTCTAGACTTGATTGTGTGTGCAATGCCATGTGTGTTGTGAGCTTATTTTGATGCATTCATGTATCATGTACAGACTAAGAACTTTCCTTAGTTCTCTAAGATTGGTTTGGTGATTTAGTTGATTTGGAAGGGATCTTAGGCCTTTGTTTTGTTAATAAGCCCACTTTTACCTAAATGACCTACCAAATGAACTAGTGAATCCTGTGTTCCAAATGTTTGAGCCTCTCATGTACTCATTCTTTATTGAAACCTTGCTAATTTAACCTTGTTTGATGAAATACCTTGATATTGTCCCTGGTATTTCCTTGAACATGTGAACCTTAATTGAGGCTAAAAGCCTAAGTTGAGGGTGGTTGCATTGGTATCCCTAGTTTGAGGCGTAGATATTGTGTACTTCACCTTAGGCTAAAAACCTAAGTTGAGAGTGGCCTTTATTGTGGTAAAGTAACAAAAATAAGGTGGTTAGTTGGGGAGGAAAGCAAGAAATGAATAATCGTGAGTGGGTGAAGAAAAAGAAAAGAAAAGTTCCTTGAGTTGGAAAGATTTGAAAAAATGAGTTTGAAATTGAGGCACTGCTGAAAAAGAGAAAGAAAACATCCAGGAAAAGCTTGAATTGGTGGAATAAGGGTGGATTTAGTGAAAATGGATAGGTTATGCAGGTAAAAGTGTTGGTAAGCATGGTTCAAGGATAGCCTTTAGTCACTACTTGCCTAAAATTCTGTACCAAAGTCCCCTGAACCTAAGTTACATGCTCTTAAGTCCTAAAGTGATCCAAATCCATTTTCTCACCAAACCAAACGGTGACTATAGGGGCAAGCTCGTAGTGTCAGTCATTGTGCATGAATTTCAATTGTGAGAATGAGAATGCTTCCTCAGTCCCTGAATTCTAAATGCTTTTTGAGTGAGTATGAGGGACTTCTTTCTATATGGCATTTGCACTACTTGAGTAGCATATGACTATACCAGTGATTGTGGATGGTTGATGCTCCTTAGATTGTCATAGTTGGATTGCCAAGCATGTCATTATGTTCTTATTTACTGATTGACCTTGTAATCTAGTTTGAAAATGGTAATTGGGTACCTAAATTAGACGAGTTGATGTATATGTCATTAGTATAGCTGATACATATTTCTCTTTGTTTGTAGATTGAGTCGCCGCTTGAGGACAAGCAACAATTCTAAGTTGAAGGTGTTGATGTGCTGTCAAAGTACAACACATTTGATGCCTAAAACAAGGGATTTTGTGAGTTCTTAATGCGACTTTTTATGGTTTTATGTTTTTTTTGTGTTGTTCTTACAGAAAATTTAGGTTGACATGATTTTGAACAAATTTTGCAGAAGCATAGGACAAACGAGCTAACCTATGAGTTGTAGCCCAAGCTAAGAGTCGTAGGGTAAGTGGTAGAAAGAAACAGAGACCAAAAATAAGAAAATCTGCTAAGTGGAGGTCACCCCTATGAGGCCATCCTACGAGTTCAGTACGACTCGTATGGGTGGACTGGTAGTAGGAATTAGAGAGCCAAATTGTTGGACCAAAAACTAGAGGCCTAGACTACGAGGGGAACATACAAGTCTTAGCCCAAGCAGTGACTCATACAAGTGGGTCATACCAGCTGAGTCCAAGATGCCAAAATCCTGATACGAGACCTCGATTACGACTTGTAGGTCACTCTACGAGTCATACCTGTGAGGCATACCAACCACCAACTATCTTTTTTGTAGACTTTTTAGGGTTTATTTGTACACACTATAAATACATTAAGTTAGAGTTTCGTTTCATATGAGATATCAGACATTATAGAATTAGGAATTTGCCTTTGAATATTCTCTCAAGAATATTTTAGGGTTCTTAGTTTAGTTTATTATTTTCTCTTGGAAAACCCATTTTGGGATTGCAAATCTTGCTTTGTACACTTTGTCAATCTATCAAGCTTTGGGTTTGCAACTTGTGTTGTCTACACTCTTCATTGTTCTTGATAAAACTCTCAACTATGTCTTGTATTTGCATCCTTGTTTGTTTTGCCTTAGCCATGAGTAGCTAAGCACCCACAACTTGGGGTTGTGGGAACCATGGGTAGTTGACCGGAAATAACCTAGGTTTATTGTACTTCTATGATTGGGGTTCTGCATTTATTATCTATTTTCCTTCATTATGATTGTTGTTTGGTGGTGGCCAACACTAAACCCCGCCTACTATTACTATCCTGACTAAGGTAGTAATGAATAAGAAAAGGGAAGTCGATGACAGGATTTGATTAATGCGTTCTCATGGAACCAACTAAACCTGACTAAGGGGAGGTTGACTGGGACAATAGGTAATGGTTAGTTGGTATGCTATGGTGGCCAACCAAGCGCCATGGTGAAATTCGACCTTCACCTTCATAAGGGCGCTGGAAGAACCTAAGTTACCATCCTGCATGCGAATCTCCAATTGTAGTTATGTTATCTAGGGTAATCGAGTCAACGAACCCTGAGGAACATAATTCCCAAGTTTTTTCTAAAATTGAGTGTTTTCTCACATCATAATTTAGTTTTTATGTTACTTTGCTTTTGAATCAGGACCCCCTCTCCTATTTAGAGATTATAGTAATAAATACTTCAAATGATCAGTAGTGAAGTTTTGTAGTCAAGCCTTGTATTCCCTGTGGATTCGACCCTAACTTTCGATTAGGTTAATTGCTGACAGCGATTGCTTTCTTATTGGAGCGTGAACATCATCATCTAGGCCCTAGGCTTGGGTCGTGACAAACATGGTATCATAGCACAAGGTTGTTAGATCTTCGGAGTCCAACACACCGCGTCGATTAAAGTCTTTTTCGTGGTTGTGTTCTGCACCACAACTGTGAGCAGGAGGTTATTAGGCATTTTAGGAAATGATTCTTTTCTTCATGTTCTAAGTCATGCTATAGAGTTAAAGTAAGGTTATTCCCCCCTAACAATTGTTTTTTCCTATGCTAGATCATGCCTAACACAAGAGGGAGAAGAGTCTGCACACTCGAGGAGCAACTATCTAATGGGAAGCTCTGGGATGCTCTCATTTTGCTAGCACAAGTTGTGGCTAACCAGGCTAACCAAGGGGCCCAAGCCCCTTATGTTCCTACACCGACTTCTCGGGTTAGATATTTCATGAAAATGAATCCCCCTGAATTCTATGGGTCAAAGGTAGATAACGACCCTCAAGAGTTCATTGATGAGGTATACAAAGTTTTGGCTATCATGGGAGTATAGATCAGAGGAAAAGACGGACTTGGCGGCTTACCAAATCAAGGGGGCTGCAAAATATGGTTCACACAATGGAAGGAAGAGAAGGAAGTCAACTATATGGTGCTTTAGGAAGAGTTCAAGGTGGCTTTTCTTAATCGGTTATTCCCTCTTGAACTTAGGAAAGCTAAATTGGTGGAATTTATAAATTTGACACAAGGTCCTATGAGAGTGAGGGAGTATTCCCTCAAGATTACTCAACTCTCTAAGTATGCTCCCCACTTGGTGGCCGACCCAAGGTCTAGGATGAATTTGTGATGGGTGTTTTTGACTTGGTGAGTTAGGAATGCCGGTCCTCTATGTTGATTAGTGACATGGACTTATCTCATTTGATGACCTATGCTGAGCAAATGGAAGAGGAGAAGTGAGGAAGAGGAGGAGTCATGAGGCCAAGAGGGCCCATTTTTATGGTAAGTTCCAAAAGGGTATCCGGTTCCATCAAGGCCAAGGGTCTTCTCATGCTTCTAATAAGAGGGTTGCCAATGATTTTACAAAGGTCCAAGGTGCTAGGGGTGTGGTTCCTAATGGCAGGTGTCTAAAATGTGGTAGGGGTCATAGTGGCCCGTGCTTGAGGGATACTAATGTATGCTATGGTTGAGGGGAAGTTGGGGATAAGGTGATGGATTTTCCCTGAAATCGCAACAAAGTCAAGGAGGTTTGTCCACAAGAATCTTATGCGGTCCTATTGGGGAGAGGTGGCTGACAAGATGATGCTCCTAGACACAATCGATTTTATGCTTTGCAAGAGAGGCAAGGGGTTGATGAGGTGGCTGACATTGTTACTGGTATGTTGAAAGTCTTTGATATTGATGTGTATGCTTGGACTGATCCAGGTGCCACTCTTTTTTTTGTTAACCCCTTTGTTTCCAAAAAGTTTCATGTTGAGCCTGAATTGTTGCATGAGTCATATGAGGTGTCTACTCTTATAGGCACATCTATTATCGCTAGAAAGGTCTATAGAAATTGTCCCATTTGTATATTACATAAAATGTTGCCTTATGATCTTATTGAGTTGGATATGGTTGGATTTGATATCATTCTTGGGATGGATTGGTTACATGCATACTATGATTCTATTTATTGTAGAAGCCGTAGGGTCAAATTCTAGTTCCCAAATGAAATCGTCCTTGAGTAAGAGAGTCACGATGTGGTGATCAAGGGTAGATTCATCTCTTGCACTAAAGCCTGTAAGTTGATCTCTAAGGGGTGTCTTTACCATCTTGTGAGGGTTAGGGATGTGGAATATAAAGTCCTTCTAAGGGAGCCTATTCTGGTTGTAAATAAGTTCGTTGATGTCTTTCCAAATGACCTTCCTGGTGTTCCTCCCGAAAGGGAAATAGATTTTGCTATAGATCTCCTTCTTCTTACTCAACCCATGTCTATTCCCCCTTATCGTATGGCCTCGATGGAGTTGAAGGAATTAAAGGAACAATCGAGAGACTTGTTGGAGAAGGGTTTCATAAGACCTAGATAATTACCTTCAGGTGAACTGGTGTTGTTTGGGAAGAAGAAGGATGGGTCTGTTAGAATGTGCATCGACTACCGGTAACTTAATAGGGTCACCACTAAGAATAGGTATCCCCTTCCAAGGATTGATGATTTGCTTGACCAATTGCAAGGGGCTATCCGTTTCTCTAAGATAGAACTTCGGTTTGGGTACCATCAAGTGAAGACATGGGAGTGTGATATTCTTAAGACAGCCTTCCGGACTAGATATGGACATTTTGAGTTTGTTGTGATATCGTTTGGGTTGACCATTGCACCGGCCATCATCTTGGATCTAATAAATAGGTTCTTGAAACCCTTCCTTGATTCGTTTGTTGTGGTATTCATTGACGATATTTTGATCTATTCACGTGGTGAGGAGGAGTATAGGGCTCATTTGAGGGTTGTGTTGCAAAGATTAAGGGAAGAAGTTATATGCTAAGTATGAAAAGTATGAGTTTTGGTTTGCTTCCTAAGAAATGTGGTGTCGTGGGATGGTATTAAGGTGGATCCTAAAAAGATGGATGTGATTTGAAATTGGCCTAGATTATTGACCTAGTCGGATATTAGGAGCATCTTAGGCTTAGTGGGATACTATAGGAGGTTTGTGAATGGGTTCTCTTCTATTGCTTCCCCGATGACAAAGTTGACTCAAAAGAAACCCAAATTTGTGTAGCCCGATGAATGTGAAAGGAGTTTCCGAACGTTGAAAGATAAGCTTGTGTCCGCTCTTATATTGTCACTACCGGAAGGTTTAGAAAGATTTGTTGTGCATTGTGTTGCTTCCCAGGTTGGTTTGGGTTGTGTGTCAATGCAAAATTGTAAGGTCATAGCCTATGCTTCTAGGAAACTCAAAGTGCATGAAAAGAACTATCCTACCCATGATCTTGAGTTAGCTGCCGTTGTGTTTACATTAAACATTTGGCATCACTACTTGTATGGGGTGCATGTTGATGTGTTCACCGATCATAAGAGCCTCCAATATGTCTTCACCCAAAAGGATCTCAACTTGAGACAAAGGAGATGGTTAGAACTTCTTAAGGACTATCATATGAGTGTGCATTACCATCTCGGTAAGGCTAATGTTGCATTGGATTCCTTGAGTAGGGTGTCAATGGTTGCCTAGCTCATGTTGATGGTGGAGATAAAGAGGTGGCTAGAGAGGTGCATCAATTGGCTAGAATGGGGGTTAGGTTGGAAGAAAAGGATAACAGTGTTGTTGTTGTTGTTGTTGTTGATGATGGTTCTAAGTCTTCCTTAGTTGATGAGGTGATAGCAAAGCAATACCTTGATCCCTCCTTGTTAGAGTTGAAGGCCTTGGTGCAAGAGGGCAAGGTGGAGGTTTTATCCCAAAGGGAAGATGGTTCCTTTCGGTACCAAAATAGGTTGTGTGTGCCTTGTGTTGATGCTTTGAGGGAGAAAATTCTAGATGAGGCCCATAATTCTTCTTATTCTATCCATCCCCGTTACACCAGAATGTACAGAGATTTGAGGGATGTGTATTGGTGGGGAGGCATGAAGAGGGACATTGCCAAACTTGTATCCGGTTGCCGTAGTTGCCAACAAGTCAAAGCTGAACATCAAAGGCCGGGTGGCCTAACCCAAGACATAGAGATTCCTACTTGGAAGTAGGAGGTGATTAATATTGATTTTGTGGTTGGGTTGCCCAAGACTAGAAAGGGTTTTGATTCTATTTGGGTTGTGGTTGATAGGATGAAAAAATCAGCTCACTTTCTACCGGTTAAGACCACATACGGGGCTGAAGATTATGATAGTTTATACATTCATGACTTGGTAAGGTTGCATGGGGTTCCTTTGTCCATCATTTCGACCGGGGGAGGGGGTCGCTCAATTTACTTCACACTTTTGGAGGTCCTTTCAAAGGGGTCTTGGTACAAGAGTTAAGCTTAGTACAACCTTTCACCCTCAAGCCGATAGCCAAGCCGAAAGGATTATCCAAACACTTGAAGACATACTTAGGGCTTGTGTGCTGGAGCTCAAGGGTAGTTGGAATGATCATCTTCCATTGATTGAGTTTGCATATAACAATAGCTATCATTCTAGCATCGAAATTGCTCCTTTTGAGGCTCTCTATGGTAGGCGTTATAGATCACCGGTTGGGTGGTTTGAGGTTGGAGAGATGGCTTTGTTGGGATAAGATCTGGTTGTGGATGCTCTTGAGAAGGTTTATATAATTAGACAAAGGTTGAAGACGGCCCAAAGACGCCAAAAGTCCTATGCCAACGTGAGGAGAAGGGATCTTGAATTCAAGGTTGGTGATTGGGCCTACTTGTAGGTGTCACCCATGAAGGGTGTGGTTCGTTTTGCCAAGAAAGGCAAGTTAAGTCCTAGATATGTGGGTCCTTATAGGATTATGAGAAGGATTGATAAGGTGGCCTATGAGTTGGATTTGCCTAGTTAAATGAAGTTGGTTCATCCGGTCTTTCATATGTCTATGTTGAGGAAGTGTATGGGTGACCCTAATGCTATTGTGCCTCTTTATGTGGTGGGTGTTGTTGAAGACAATTTAACCTATGAAGAGGTTTCAGTTCAAATTTTGGATGGACAAGTGAAGAGGTCGAGGAACAGGGGTGTGGTTTCCGTTAAGGTCCTTTGGAGGAATCAACAAGTTGAAAGTGCTACTTGGGAGGCCGAAGCAGACATGTAAAAGCGATATCCTTACCTATTCAACTCCACTCAAGCCTAAGGTATTAATATAATTCCTCTATATGATCTCAAGTCTTATGTTCAGTCCATATGTCATTGCATGCATTCATGTTTAAATTGACAAGTTCACGATGATTTCACACTTATGATGAGATTTTTCAAATGATGTTTAAGTGCATTATTGCATCTTTTTGTGGGATGAAATGGTCATGCTTGTATCTCTCATGTACGTTCCATTGAAATTCGGGGACAAATGTCCCCTAGGGGGAGATATTGAAGCGACCCAAAAAAGTGCCCGAAAACGTGTCTTGGAAGTGCCTGGAGTCATAATTTCTATATTTTTCAAAATCTGTGCGCGATATAAAAAATTCGACTTCATATTCTTATTTAGATGGTCAAATTAAGTGGAAAATGGGTCTAATCCCGATTTAAGAGAAACTGTAGCAAAATTTGAAAATCACAAAAATGCAATTTCCAGAGACGATCCGCGCTCCTGTGCGACTTGCCAAGGGCGCGCTTCTGTGTATTTTTATGGCTAGTTTTCGATCTTAGTTCAAAGCATTGGGTCTTGGGCCTAAGTATCCCCATGCGTGAAAATTCCTATACTTAGCCTTATTTCACCCTCATATCATTCAAGACATTCCCAAATGCACTCCCAAACACTTAGAAAATATTTCACCTCCTAAATTCAAGTCTCAAACTCATCCGGATTCTAAGTCTGTCAATCAAGCTTCAAGTCTCCATCTCCAATTTTCATCAAACCATTCTCCCAAGCTAAGGTATGTGGGTTTCTTTCACCCATGATACCCAAGCTCTCTTTTTTCCAGTACAACTTTCCCTTGATCCGGTTTGATTGATTAGATGAGAAGAAATTGATCGAATCCTGTTAATTAATCTCTTCTCCTATTTATTACTCATTGATTTTATCAAAAAAAAAATTAATTAATACATGCTTGCACACCTTCTAATAATTATGATTATTCCATTTTACCTTGTTAGTTATTTATGGTTCCCATAGCCCTAGTTGTGGATTTAGCTAATATACTCATTGTACAAGAATTATAATATAGAATAACATAATTGAGCACTTACAAGGATGAATTTAAGAACAAGAAATCTAAACTCATCAATAGAAATAACAAAGTATGTATTAAAATTACAAAATAATGTTCTAAGTGTTTCTCTCAATGTTTCTGGTCATTCTTATCTCCTCTCTCACATTCTCTATTGAGAATAACCTTGAAAATCTATTCATAGTATTTAAAATGTAAATTCAAAACAAAATAGAAAAACTAGATTCGGCAGGTAATACGAGCAGGTCTATGGGTCACTCTAAGTTCCACGACCCATGTCAGGGATTACTGGACTTTATTCTTAAAATCTAGGCACAACTTATATGAGACCTTTCTATGGGCCGTATTCAGACTTATGACCCGTATAGAGTTTCGTCTAATGACCTTTTAAAAAATTCCAACTTTTGATCCTCAGGATATGAAACCTCATCTACGATTCGTACAACTTTCTATGACTCGTCTGACAATTCGTAGATGCAATTTGAAAAAATCATGCCTTCACTGGATCTCACTATGAACCATACTCTACGGCTCGTAGAAACTTCAATGGACCATAAAGAGTGTTGTAGAATAGAAAGAACCACAACAACTGTACACTTAGCCCAAAATCGTGCCACATCCTATAGTCCTGAAAAACAAACATAAAAACAAATCAAAACCACTAACATCACTTTCAGAACATACAAAATTCTAAGTTATAAGCTTAAAAAATGATGTATTTTTATAGCACATCAATAGGGCTTCAGTGATAAATATGATAGAACTACTTAGAGACTATGAGAATATTTTAGGACAACTAATAAACAAGGCTAAAAGTTTCTTTTGTGTGCATGAAGGAAACTCCTCTGATTTTTTTCAATCAAGATGGGAAAGTTAACTTGAATCAAAAAATTTCCCCTTGAAATATTTGGGATGTCCTATGTCCTATGGAAGGAAAAGCAGTGCCTACTTTGCAGATATGGTGAGGAAAATTTCAAGAAGAAGTTACTCTTGGTAGAATAGATTTCTGTCATTTTAGGGTAAATACGTTCTCATTAACCTTATGCTCCAGTCCATGCCTATATATTTATGATCTACTATGACTCCTATTAAAGGGGTTATAAGAAAGATACATCAGATATTTGCGAAATTCTTTTGGGGTAACATAGATGGAAAAAGAAGAAAGCATTGATTTCATAGGAGTTGTGTTTCCTAAAGGATGAATGAGGCCTAGGATTTAGATCGTTGTTTTAAGTGAACAAAGCAATGTCTGGTAGGTGGTGGTGGAATTTCAGAACATTAATGAAAACAATATGGGGCACATACATGGGAAACAAATATTGCGAGAAAAAGCATCCCGTAATGGCTATGAGTACAAGGTCACATATTTGGATATGCTTGCTATCAGGGATGAAGTAGAACCTTTCATATGGTGGCAGGTAAAGGAATGAAATTTCTATTTTTAGTTTGACAACTGGACCAACTTAGGTGCTTTGTACTACACTAAAGAGGACCAGGCTATAGAGGAGGAGGTGGAGGTCAAAGATTTTATGACTGATGGGGACAACTCATGGAAGATTGGAATGCTAGAAGATGCAGTATCATCAGGCATGTTAGACATTATTGTCAATAGTATCAAGCCACATACCAGAGTTGGAATTGATAAGCCTTGGTTTAAAAGAAGCACAATTGGAAATTTTACTACAAAGTCTGCCTACCAGATTATTAGGCACAAGAGGAGCAGAGTAGGGTGGCATAGACATCTGTGGACCAGTGCTCTACCTCATGACATATCCTTTTTCTTATGGAGAATAATTAAAGGAAGAATTCCAGCAGACGAACTTGAAGAGATGTAGAATTCCTATTGCATCTAGATGCTACTGCTTTGACTCAAGAGGAGAGGAAACGATAGACCATCTTTTTCTAACAACCCCCATAGCCCAAAAGCTATGGGGGCAGTTTGTTTCATATATAGGTTACAGGTTTGGGGATGGGAATGTTAGCAGAGTCCTGACAAATTAGTGGACCAACATGGATAAGGAAAAGGCAAAGGAGATATTGAAGGCCATTCCTACAATCCTGTTATAGGAGCTTTGAAAAAGAAAGACCAGATTAGGCATAGTAATCAGGTTACATTCATAATGCTACAAGGCAAGTATGAAAGAACCATAAACTAGCAAATTAGAGCCAACTTTCTACGATGGACCAACATACCTAGAAAGTGGCCGAAGAGTCATGAAATGATACTGTCACATAGGCCAACATTGTTTTACAAAGTTGTCAAGTGAAACTTTCCTAGAATTGGGTGGATTAAGGGTAATATGGATAGCACAAGTAAGGGAAACCCTGGGAGGAGTTCATATGATTTTTGTATAAGGAATCTATAAGAAAATCATATGTACATAGAGGCAGATTACTTACGCATTGCAACTAAGTTGCAAGCAGAGGTAACAACTATTTCAAAAGCCATACAATTTTGCAAGGATAATCGGATGCAGAATATAATTGTTGAAACTGACTCACTCAGTATGGTCGAGATAATTAGACAAGAGTAGAAGATTCCTGGGAGATAACATAAACAATTGAAGATATCCAACATATAAATTAGAATATAAACATATACATACATCGTACATTTAGGGAAACAAATCAATTAGGTGACATCATCACAAATACAACATTTGAACAAGAAGAGAAGCATCAATGTTGGGGCTTTAGTCAACTACCTAGCAAGGTATGCAAAATACTGAACATTGATAAGAGCTAGATACCATCACTTTGGATAAAACAAGGAGAATAAAGGATGATACCACATATGTTTATGGCGAGTAGTAGGAAGAATGATGTTTGGCACAGGGTATATATTTACATAAATAAGCGTAGTCTATCTATACTAACTTTGCTTAGGAAAAGTTAACCATCAAAAAGTATAAAAACTAGTAAAAGGAAGAACCGAGTGAGAAATCTGCTCATGTATTCACAAATGCTCCATGATTTACTTCTCGTGACCAACCCTCTTTCTCCTCTTGATAACCTGGAATGGAAGAATGGGTTATTAGTCAACTCTTGGGACAAAAATGGAATTGTATAATGGAGTTCGCAATAAACTTACATGGACTAGAATGTGCATAAAGGACCTGGTCCTTCATCCATCATGCTTCTCTGTACAGGAAACTTGGGGGAAATAGAGGTCAAACTAAAAGACCCATCAAGATTTGGAAATTGAGATACAAAATGAAAGCTTACCTTTGAGAGCTAAAAGACAGATATGCTATAGAAATCACATGGAAGTAGTTGATAACCCACAGATGAAGGAGATTGACACAATGACTTGGAACCAACAAGGACATCATCTCTAGTTGAGAGGAGATGAGATAGCTATAGAGTTCCTTTTAGGAAACCCTGACTCCTTAGCTACTCTTTTATTCAAACTAAGGTGGTGGGCAGTTGGGCTTGGTTTTTGACTTTATTGTTTTGGGGTTTTTTGGCTTTGTGATGGACTTTTGTAATTGGCTCTTTATGAGCTCGTTTTTCTGAATTTAATAAAAAGGCTAGTTGGCCAAAGTTTATTTCAAAAAATAGTGGATATATATTTTTAGTATATAAGTGATCTATATTTGGTTTAGTGGTTGAAAATTGATAGGTATTTGCATTTAATTGATATATAATTGGTATATTAGTAAAGACTTGGTATAATTACATTTAATAGTGGAAAATATATTTACATACCCCTAAATGAAACCAATAAAAATATAACTAAAAGATATTTGTGTATATTTGCATTTAGTAAATTGATATATTTTTTTGTTGTTAAAGTGATATATACTTAGTATATTGGTAAGGACTTGACATACCCTAAATGAAATCAATAATATACTGAAAAAGTTCAGTATACTTGCATTTTAGTAGTTGATTGTATATCTTTAGTGTTTAAGTGATCTATATTTGTTTAATGGTGGGACATTGATGTATATATTTGCATTTAATTGATATATAGTTGGTATATTGGTAATGTCACTATCCGTACCTAGGGCCTAAGAGTGATATGACAAATAAGAACCCGAAAGTCCCCAAACAAGCCTCGTAGCATCCATTCATACACCATTAATTTGGAAGTGCATATAGATAGTAAACACATAATTCTAAGGGAGGGAAAAATAAGACTCATGCTATGGGGATGTCATAAAGGATAAGGAGTAATATGGATTCACATAACACATTAGCACATAAGAGCTAAGAAGCAGGTAAGTATGACTCACTCAATGGGGGCAATATGGGACTTAGGAGACTCCACATCATAACATGAATCCGCAACATAAACACATAATCAATCCATAATGACCATAACCATTACATAACCACATCCATAATCATAGATCACCAAATAGAACATTTAACATATAAAGTAAACGAGTCTACAAGATGTCCAACAATGCCTCTAATCATAAGATAGGACGAGGGCCAAGACATATCTCAGGATCACCCTCAAAGTAAATAAGATAAACCAAAAGCACCATAGGTAGATGAGTGGTGGTTCATCCTTGGAAGATAGGACTCACCACATCAAGTGTCTCAAGATCCAAGCTAGCCATCATATGGTGGATGAAGGTAGTCCTTGGTCCCTATATGGTTAGATCATGTAGGCAAAAGTATGTATTAATACGTTTGAATATACTAAGTATGTGGGCATGCAATGCACATGAACTCACTAAACCTTCATTTAATGTTAGATGACAAGGGCACATATATACAAGGAATCATATATCAATTGAATAGTTTATATGAATACGCCATGAGATGCATGAATGCAAAAATACTTCATATATAATGAGGATAGGACCGTAACTGACATAAGACCATGTGAGCTTTAACTTTGGAACTCTGTCGTCTTCCCCGGAACGGATAAAGAGGTGACCTACTTACCAAAGATAGATCCTTAATCATTGCTCATCACAATGGGCATAAACATTCCTATGCTAGGCACATAGTTCAAGAGAAAGGAGTACGGACCCTTGGGGATAACCCACCTGCCTCCAATCCCATCGGTGCTAGGTCATCATCCCACTAGAACAGATATATGTTTCATGCTTGTAAAAGAGTCAATAGACTTTCAAAAACATTAAAATGCTTACTTAGGCTTAAAGGCCAAATCTACCGTGACCCAAGCCTAGGGCCTAGACGTGGCACGACGAATGGGAACCCAAACAAGTCTCTTAGCATATCATTCACACATCGTTGGACGCGAAAGCAAAGAAACAACACAGGAGATATACATAAGGGAAGCGGGACTAAGGGAAGTCTTGATACTTATAAAAACATAAAAGAGTCAAGCTCATAGCGTAGGTACATCAATTATCCAACAATACCTCTAACATGAAATAGAGCGGGGTCCAAGACGTTTTTCGGGGTCTCCCTCATAGTAACAAGTGTTCAACATAAATAAATATCAAATAGCAAGAGTAGCATAGATAGCGTCCTTGGACTTGAGGACTTACCAAAGCTTATCTTCTGAAGTACCAAACTAGCTACGTGGAGGATGATCGAGAGGCGCTTCGGTCCCTACATGGTAAATCATGCAGGCATAGAGTATGCACTAGTATGTTTGAATATAGTAAGTATGTAGGACATAATACATCAAGACATAAGCCAATATAGTCAAAATGCATAATCATAAGAAATAGATAAGTACAATATCAATATGGTATGCATGATCAATGCTTGAAGTAAAACATGGTTGGAAATCATATAGCTTGCATAATACATGACACATGTGGGAAGAGACCATAATCAACATAAACCAAGCAAAATACTACTTAGAATCCAAGGCATGTCACTCCCTTGTAAGGTGATTGAGGTACTCACCCCTCAACATGGCGATTGGGCATGTCAACCCCCAATAAGGTGATTGAGGCATGTCACCCCCTCAACAAGGTGATTGGGAATATCATTCCCCAGTAAGGTGTGGTCTACTTGCAACATCATAGATAATATTTCATGAAATCAATGTATACATTCAATCCCTTAATCATCATAAAGTCACTTGACTTATAGTCCACGTAATAGATCATCATTAACTTGATAATCCTTGTCAAGACATTTTATCAAACACTTGGTGGGTGCATAATACTTGTTCAAAATCACGCAATTCAAGAGTGAAATAATATGAAAAAATTCAATGCAAATGAACCCACCAACATATAGTAAAATCCTCATGTAGGATACCTTAAAATCCATCAGTAAATCTCGTAATAGATCATAGTTTCATAGCTCAAAACATGCATAGTCTCAATAGACAAAATCAATTCATGGTATAAGCTTGAAATAGATAGACATGCATAATCAATCAAAATTTCACAAAACCCCAATGCAATTTATAGTCATAATCCATAATAAGAGATATCCATAGATGATACAACTTGAAAATATGTTATTTTCATAAAAAGGAAGATTAGGCTCCATGGGTGAAAGGACCCAATAGATGAAACCCACACACCTCAAACTTGGGTTTTCTTGAGATGAGATTGAAGATAATTTAGAGCTTGAAGAGAATCCTTGAGTTCCAAAGTTAAGCTCGAAACCCTTGAAATTTGAATGAAATATTTGGTTAAGTTTTGGAGAGGTTTTTGAGAGGGTCTTGAGTGATATAGAGTTGAAACATGACTCAGTATGAGTGTTTTTATGCATGAGTGGGCATAAGGCTATGACCCCAATTCCCTTGGATCAGATAGAAAAACCAAGGAAGAACTTACACTGGTCCACGTCTGGTCTAAGACACAGACCCAACATGAAGGCCTATTTATCACTAATCCGCACTCCTGGCGTGTCACAGCCAAGGCGCGGATGCTCTCTGGAAATCGTAAATTAACAAAATATATTTTTCATTACGGGTCCTCTAAAATCTTGGTTATACCCATTTCCCACTCAATTCTTCCCCTTGATAGAGAATATAAAGTCGGAGTTTTGATATTATGCACGGATTTTGTGATATATGAAAATTACAATTATGAGTATTTTCGAAGCACAAATCTGGGGCATTTCAGAATCACCTTTCATAATGATGTATACTTGGGCTAAATAGCCAAAACATACTTCATGGAATCTTTGGAGAAACTTCTTGAGAAATATGGACCCTTGGGGATAGCCTACTCCGCCTCAGGCCTCAATCGGTGCTCCATAAACATAGTGGTGTAAACACCCACAATTGCTCAAAGAGCCAAAATCATAGACCTTTGTGTGATCATATTCTTGTGATAACCATGATCTTATCAAAATTATATACATAAACATAATTGGGCGTAAGCCACCTCATAAACTTCATAAAAATCATAGTCATGTATACATATGCCATGAATGAGATGAGAGATAGCATGGGCAAAGAAGATTTAATCTTAAATCAACATACATTATGAAATTCAAGTAAATCTATAAGTAAAATTCACATTAGATCGTAATATAGATTACCCATTCACAAATCAAGCTTTAAAGGGGACATGCACATTTAATATCTAATTCAAAACTTCATGCAATTCATCATATTAGGGCTTAAATCACTTTAAAATCAACAATAAAACATATCTCATACATCAATTGAATTTAATAAATAATAATATTGAAAACCCATATTTAAAGCAAGCTAAAGTTCCATAAAATTGAGCGTAAAAGAGGTTGGGTCTTCTTGATGTCACGACCCAAGCCTAGGACCTAGACGTGACCGGCGAATGGGGAATCCAAAGGAACCCCAAACAAGCCTTGTAGCATATCATTATACATCCTTGGTCATGGAAGCAATAGTATATAACAAGAAGTAGTAAATTAGGACAATCGGGGCTAAGGGAAACACTTTCATATCATAACATCAAGGAAGAAGAGATTCAAGACTCATAGCATAGATACATAAGATGTCAAACAACACCTGTACTACATAGACAATAGGGGGGCCATGACAAAGCAACCGTACTCATCCTCATAGTCAATACATAAGTCAAAGAGAGAAAATCTTAATACATAGCAAGAGATCACAAATAACATCCCCAAAATGGAGGATTAACCAACAAGATTGATAGAAGTCGTACTAGCCAAGTGGAGGAGGAAGATGATCAAGCGGTGCTCCGGTTCCTACATGGTGGCATCATGTAGGCATAGAGTATGCGTTAGTTATGTTTGAATGTACCATGTACGATGCAATGCAACAAGAGATAGGCATTGTGATGAAAATGCATAGCGATAGACAATAGCTAGTATATGGCATGTATGATTAATGCTTAAGTAAAACATGCTTACACAGGACATAACATATGTGTGAGAAGAGACCATTAGACTATTGGTGGATTATCACACCCTACCACCTTTGGTGATTGAGGTACAAACCCTATCAATAGGTTGGTGGATCGTCTCACCATACCACCCATGGTACCGGAGTATAAACCCTCCGATAGGTTGGTCGATCGTCGCACCCTACCACCCATGGTGCCGGAGTACAAGCCCCCCGATAAGTTGACAGATACAAACCCTAACAAGGTTGATGGATAGTCGCACCCTACCATCTGTGGTGCTGGAGTACAAACCCCTTGATAGGTTATCAAGGTACGAACCACTTGACAAGGTTGCCCGTTGTGCAACCCCCGAGTAGGGGATGGTCACATTCCAACAATATATAGAGAATACCATATACATAAAGAGTGGCACCCGGGTCAATCAATGCATACACATCAAAGTCAAAGATTTTGAACATACCAGTAACGACATCGGGGACCTCATCCACCCCTTGTCTCCCATGCAAAGTATAAAACTGATTGTGCCTTAGGGAACCATCTTATCAGCCACCTCTCTCCAAAAGAACCACATAAGCACTTTATGGACTAACCTTTTTTCCCTTGTTGTGATTTCGAGGGCAATCTACCTGTTTGGGACCCATTTCCCCACAACCATAGCTTGCATTAGAATCTCTCAAGCATGGGCCCTTATGACCCTTACTACTATTAGGACACACCTCATTAGGAACCACAACACCAACACCTTGGGGCCTTAGGAAGTCATTGGCAAATTCCCTATTATAAGCATGAGAGGACCCTTGACCCTGGTGGACTCGGCGAAGGTTTTGAATCTTACCCTCAAAACGAACCTTCTTGGCCTCATGACCCCTCATCTTCCTCAATTTATCCCCTTACATTTGCTCAAGATAGGTCATCAAACATGATAAGTCCATGTCACTAGGCAACATGGTAGACCGACAGTCCTCACTAACCAAGTCGGATACACCCATCACAAATTTGTTCATCCTAGATCTTGAGTCGGCCACCAAATATGGAGCATATTTTGAAAGTTGGTTGAACTTGAGGACATACTCCCTTACACTCATAGACCCTTGTCTCAAATTCATAATTCCACCAACTTAGCTTCTCTAAGTTTAAGGGGGAAGAACCAATTAAGAAGGCCATCTTGAACTTCTCCCAAAGCACCACATAGTTGACTCCCTTCTTTTCTTTCCATTTGTTTTTTCATATTTGGGATATACCTTTGAGTTGGTAGGATGCCAACTCCGCCTTAACCTCCAGCCTTACACGCATGATAGAAAAAATCTTGTAAACCTCGTCAATGAATTCTTGAGGGTCCTCACTCACCTTTGATCCATAGAATTCCAAGGGATCCGCCCTCATGAAGTCTCTAACCCGTGACGCCTTGGAAGAGCATAAGGGGCTTGGGCCCGTTGATTAGCTTTATTAACCGCAACTTATGCAAGCAAGGTGAGAGCATCCCTAAGCTTTGGATAGGCCTGTTGCTCCTTGGCCAGGCAGGCTCCTTTTCCCCTCGTATTAGACATGATCTAGCATACCAAAGAACAAGTGTTACAGGAGGAAAACTTTCAACTATATAGCATGACTTCGAACATGAAGAAGGGAAACATTTCCTAAAACGTCTCATAGGCTCCTACTCATAGTTGTTGTTCACAACACAACCATGAATAAGATTCTAATCAACGTGGTGTGCTAGACTCTGAGGATCTAACAACCTAGTGATCTGATACTACCTTTGTCATGACCCAAGCCTAGGGCCTAGACTTGATTGGCGAATGGGGAACCTGAAGAAACCCCAAACAATTTACCTGGTGCGCACCCCGGGTAGGGCATCGCCACATTCAAACACGATATAGAGATCTCCATATACATGCATTCATTTCATCATCATATCATTCATATAATCATTTAACTCATAAGACATGCTTTGTACCTTCAATTCCTCAAGAAACCATAAGCGAACATATTGTCAAACACTTAGAGGATGTGTAGTGCTAGTGTAAAACCATGTAATTCAAGAGTAAAATCATGCTAGAAAATTCAATGTAAAACCTTCAATAGATACTTGGTAGCACCCTAAGCAATTTATATCAAAACCTTCATCAAGTCTTACAATAGACCTTGGTTTCTCAAAATATAGCAAAATAGTCACAACTTCATAAACCCCAACAGAGTGTGCAACGATTTTCGTAATAATAAAGACCTATTTAAATCATGCAAATTAGAGTAATGGGGAGCTTGGTATCATGGGTGAAAGGAACCCACGAAAGAGACCCACATACGTTAGCTTTGGAGATGAACTTGGTGAAGATTGGAGATGGAGACTTGAAGCTTGAGAGGAAATACTTAGATCCAGATGAGGGTTTTGAGACTTGAATTTAGAAGTAAAATATTTGGCTAAGTGTTTGAATAAGTATTGGGGAATGTTTAGAATGATATGAGGGTGAAAAATGGCTAAGTATAGGTATTTTCACATTTTGGAACACTTAGTCCCAAGACTTAAAAGTCTTGGATTGAAGTCAAAACTTGACAAAAAATAACACTAGTGCGCGCCCTTGGCGCATCGTGCTAGGGGCGTGAAAAGCTCACTGGAAATGCATTTTTGGAAAATCGAAATTGCTAATCATTTGCTCTTAAATTGGGGTTGGACTCATTTTTCACTCAAAGTGACACCCTAAATAAAAATATGAAGTTGGTTCGATATCGCGCATGAATTTTGAGATATATGGAAATTATGATTTCGGGCACTTCCGAGGCTCATTTTGGGCACTTTTTGGGGTCATTACAACCTCTTCACTTTTTTATCCAAGATCTGAATCGGAACCTCTTCATAAGTCAAATTATCTTCAACAACACTCATGATATCAAGAGGCACAATAACATTACAGTCTCCCACACGTTTCCTCAATATGGATACGTGAAAGACCGGATGAACCAATTCCATCTCTCTAGGCTAGTCTAACTTGTAAGATACCTTACCGATCCTTCTTATCACCTTATAAGGGCTCGAGCATTTTCTTGAAAACTTACTTCAGATACACCCTAGGGCTCAACTTGCCCTTCTTAGCAAAATGGACCACACCCTTCATGGGTGACACCTTCAAATACATCCAATCACCAACTTTGAATTCAGGTCCTTTCTCCTCACATCGGCATAGGACTTTTGGCAACTTTAAGCTGTCTTCAGCCTCTCCTTAATCATCCTAACCTTCTAAAGAGATTTATAACTAGATCGGGTCCCAACATAGTCACCTCACAAAATTCAAGCCACCCAATCGGTGATCTACAATGTCTACCATAAAGAGCCTCAAAAGGGGTCACACCGATGCTAGAATGATAACTATTATTGTAGGCAAACTCAACCAATAGATGATGATCATCCCAACTACCCTTGAGCTCTAACACACAAGCCCTAAACATGTATTCACGTGTTTGGATAGTCCATTCGGCTTGGCCATCCGTTCGAAGGGGGATGGCCGTACTAAGCTTAACCTTTGTACGAGCACCCCTTTGGAAAGACCTCCAAATATGTGAAGTAAATTGAGCTCCACGATCTAATATATGGATAAAGGAACCCCATGCAATCTCACCAAGTCATGGATGTACAACCTAGCATACTCTTCAGCCCCATATGTGATCTAACCTGTAGAAAGTGAGCCGATGTCGTCCTCCTATCAACCACAATCCAAATGGAATCAAAACCCTTCCTTGTCTTGGGCAACCCAACTTCAAAGTCCATATTAATCTCTTCCCACTTCTAAATAGGAACCTCTGTGTCTTGGGTTAGGGAACCAGCCTTTGATGTTTGGCTTTGACTTGTTGACAACTATGACAACCAAAAATGAATTTGGCAATGTCCCTCTTCATGCTTTTCTACCGATACACATCCCTCAAATCTCTATACATTTTGGTGGAACCGGGTGGATAGAATAAGAATAATTATGGGCCTCATCAAGAATTTTCTCCCTCAAACCATCAACACAAGGCATACATAACCTGCCTTGGTACATAAGTGCACCATCTCCCTCTTGGGAGAAAATCACAACCTTCGCATCACCAACCAAGGCTTTCAATTCCAACAAGGAGGGGTCAAGATCTTTCTTAGCTTTCACCTCCTCCACTAATGAAGATTTAGAACCATCAACAACAACAACACCACTATCATTCTCCTCTTCCAGCCTAACTCCCAATCTATCCAAATGATGGAACTCCCTAGCCACCTCCCTATCACCACCACCGATATGAGCTAAGCTACCCATAGACACTCTACTCAAAGCATGCATCACCATATTAGCCTTACTCGGATGCTAGTGCACACTCATATCATAATCCTTAAGGATTTCTAGCCATCTCCTTTGCCTCAAGTTAAGATTTTTTTGAGTGAAGACATATTGGAGGCTCTTAGGATCAGTGAACACATCAACATGCACCCCATATAAGTAGTGACACCAAATCTGTAATGGAAACACAATGATTGCTAACTCAAGATAATGAGCAGGCTTGTTATTTTCACGCACTTTGAGTTGCCTAGAAGCATAGGCTATTACGTTATCCTTTTACATTAGAACACAACCCAAACTAACTCTAGAAGCATCACAATACACAACAAATCCCTCTAGCCATTCCTGTAGTGACAAAATAGGAGCGGACACAAACTTATTTTTCAATGTTTGGAAACTCCTCTCACACTCATCGGTCCACAAAAACTTGTCCTTCTTTTGAGTCTATTTAGTCATGGGAGATTATATAGAAGAGAACCTATTTACAAATCTCTGATAATAACCTACTAAGCCCAAGAAGTTCCTAATATCCAACGGGGTTGATGGTCTAGGGAAATTTCTAATCACATCCATCTTTTAATGATCCACCTTAATACCTTCCCCAACACCACATAACCTAAGAAGACAACTTCTTTCAACCAAACTTCACACTTCTCGTATTTAGCATAAAATTTCTCTTCCCTCAGCCATTACAACACTACCCTCAAATGACCCATATGCTCCACCTCATCATGTGAAATAACCAAAATGTCATCAATGAACACCACAATAAATGAATCAAGGTAGGGCTTAAAGACATTATTCATTAGATCCACAAAGATGGCTGGTGTATTGGTCAACCCAAATGACATCACAACAAACTCATAATGTCCATACCTAGTCCGAAAGGCCATCTTAGGAATATCACACTCCCTTACATTCATTTGATGATACCCGCACTGAAGAGCAATCTTAGAGAAATGGCTAGCCCCTTGCAATTGGTCAAACAAATAATCAATTCTTGGAAGAGGATTCCTATTCTTTATGGTGACCCTATTAAGTTGCGGTTCTCAATACACATTTTAAGAGACCCATCCTTCTTTATCACAAATAACACCAGAGCACCCCAAGGGGATTGGCTAGGCCTAATAAAATCCTTCTCCAACAAGTCCTCAATTGTTTCTTCAACTCCACCGGGGCATATAGTAAGAGGAGATAGAAATAGGTTGAGTATCGGGAAGGAAGTCTATACGAAAATCTATTTCCCTTTCAGGAGGAACACCGGGAAGGTCATTGGGAAGGACATCAAGAAACACATTTACAACTGGAATCGACTCTATGGGAAGGACCTGGGACTCCACATCCCTAACCCTCACAAGATGATAAAGACACCCCTTAGTGATCAACTTATGGGCTTTAATGCAAGAGATGAACCTATCTTGACCACCACATCATAACTCTCCCACTCAAGGACGGGCTCATTTGGGAATTGGAATTTGACCCTGCGGGTTCTACAATCAATAGAGGCATAGTATGCATACAACCGAACCATCCCAAGAATGACACCGAAATCAACCATATCCAACTCAATAAGATCACAAGGAAATATTTTATGCAACACAGAAATAGGACAACTTCTATAGACTTTTCTAGCAATAATAGATGCACCAATAGAAGTAGACACCTGATATGACTTATGCAACAATTCAGGCTCCACATGGAACTTTTTGGCAACAAAGGGGGTAATAAAAGAATGAGTGGCACCACAATCAATCAGTGCATACCCATCAAAATAAAGGATTTTCAACATATTAATAACAACATTGGGTACATCATCAACCTCATGAAAAGAACAAAGCCGATTGTGCCTTGGCGCACCATCTTGTCGGCCACCTCTCCCTAAAGGAACCGGCTTAGCACCTTGTGGACGAACCTCCTTAACCTTCTTGCGATATCTAGGGAAATCCACCTTTTTGTGACCCATTTCCCCACAACCATAGCTTGCATTAGTATCTCTCAAGCATGGGCCCGTATGACCTTTACCACACTAGGACACACCTAATTCAGAACCACAACACCAACACCTTGGGTCCTTGGGAATTTATTGACAAATCCCGTATTACAAGAATGAGAAGACCCTTAGTCTTGGTGGAACTGGCCGCTCCTTCGGCTTTGGTACTTGCCATCAAAACGGGCCCTTTTTGCCTCATGCCCCCTTCTCTTTCTCAATTTCTCCTATTCCATTTGTTCAACATAGGTCATCAAACGTGACAAGTCCATGTCACTAATCAACATGGTGGACCGGCATTACTCACTCACCAAGTCTGAAACACCCATCACAAATTTGTTCATCCTAGATCTTTAGTCGACCACAAAATGTGGAGCATACTTTGAAAGTTGGTTGAACTTGAGGGCATACTCCCTCACACTCATAGAGCCCTGTCTAAAGTTCATAAATTCCACCAACTTAGCTTCTCTAACTTCAAGGGGGAAGAACCAGTTAAGGAAGGCAACCTTGAAATCCTTTTGAAGCACCACATAGTTGACTCCCATCTTCTCCTTCCATAGATTGTATCATGTTTGTGCTATCTCTTTAAGTTGGTAGGCCACCATCTCCGCCTTATCCTCCGACCTCACACCCATGATTGCCAAAATCTTGTAGACCTTATCAACAAACTCTTGAGGGTCCTCACTCATATTTGACCTATGGAATTTCGGGGTATTCATCCTCATGAAATCTCTCACTCAAGACGCCGATCTAGGAGCTTGAGGGGCTTGTGCCCCATGGTTTTCTTGGTTATCCACAATTTGTGCAAGCAAACTGAGAGCATCGCGAAGCTCTCCATTAGCTGGTTGCTCCTTGAGTGTGCGAGCTCGTCTCTCTCTCGTGTTGGGCATGATCTAGCATAGCAAAGGACAATTATTAGGGGGGAAAGAACTTACCTCAACTTCTATAGCACGACATAGAGTAAGAAGAAGGGAAACATTTCGTACTCATAGCCTCTAGCTCATAGTTGTGGTACACAACACAACTATTAACACAAATCTAGTCAAAGCGGCGCGTTGGACTTCGAGGATCTAATAATTTAGTGCTCTGATACCATATTTTTCACGACTCAAGCCTAGGGCCTAGATGTGACCGGCAAATGGGGTGCCCGAAAGAACCCCAAACAAGCATCATAATACATCATTACACATCCTTAGTTACAGAAGCAATTGGAAGGACTATAAGAGATAAGTATAAACAAAGGGAATCGGAACCACGGGTAAACTTTCATATCATAAACATCAAGAAACAAGAGAGTCAAAGCTCATTGCATAGATACATAACATGTCCTACAATACCTCTACGACATAGATAAGAGCGGGGCCAAGACAAGCTATGAGGCTCACCCTCATTATCGACATTTACATGAAACAAAAGTAGTCTTAGTACATAACATGAGAGAATAAGCAACATCCTTGGAATAGAGGACTCACCAACATGATAGAGTGGAATCGTAGTTGCCACGTGGATGGGGATGCTCAAACGGGGCTCCGATTTCTACATGGTGACATCATGTAGGCATAGAGTATACATTATTACATTTGAATGTCTAAGTATGTAGGAAGAAATGCAACAAGTGATAGATACCATAAATGAATTGTACAACATAGGCAATGAATAAGTTTGTAGCAATATGGCAAGTATAAGTGATGCTTAATTAAAAATTGCTTACATAGAACATAGTACATGTGTGAGAAGAGACCACTATCGTATTGGTGGATCATCACATCCTACCACCTTTGGTAATTGAGGTACCAATCCCACCAATTGGTTGGTGGATCGTCGCACCTTACCACCCTTAGTGATCGAGGTACAAACTCCCCGACATGGTTGCCAAGGTACAAATCTCCTGACATTGTTGGTGGATCGTCGCATCCTACCACCTGTGGTGACCTAGGTACAAACCCCCCGACATAGTTATCAAGGTACAAACCCTACGACATAATTATCAAGTTACGAGTCCCTTGACACGGTTACCCGGTGCGCAACCCCCGAGTAGGGTATGGTCACATTCCAACACTATATAGAGAATACCATATATATACATCTATTTCATCATCATTTCTTCATCATATAGTCATTCAACTCATAAGACATGCATTGGACCTTTTATTTCTCAAGAAACCATAAGCGAACATTTTATCAAAAACTTAGAGGGTATGTAAAGCTAGTGTAAAATCATGCAATTCAAGAGTGAAATCATGCTAGACAAATTAGCAGAAAACCATCATTTGGTACTTGGTAACACCCTCAAACAATATACATCAAAACTATTCATCAGATATCACAGTAGACCTTAGAGTCATAGCTCAAAACATAGTACATGAGTCACAATTTCATAAACCCCAACATAGTGTGCAGTGAATTTCATAATGAATAAGATCCATGACTAAATTAACTTTAATTCATGCAATTTTGAGTAAAAGAGAGCTTGTGCATCATGAGTGAAAAGAACACATGAAAGAAACCCACATACCTTAGCTTTGGAGATTAACTTGATGAAGATTGGAGATGGAGGCTAGAAGCTTGAATGAGAACCTTAAAATCCAGATGAGGTTTGAGACTTGAATTTAGGAGTAAAATATTTGGCTAAGTATTTAAATGAGTATTGGGGAATGTTTTGAATCATATGAGGGTGAAAAATGTCTAAGTATAGGTGTTTTCACGTTTGGAAACACTTAGGCCCAAGACTTAAAAGTTTGGGACCAAAGTCAAAACTGGACAAAAAAATACACAGTGTTGCGACCTTGGCGCATCGCGCAAGGAGCGCGCAAACCTCACTGGAATTTGCATTTTGGAAAATCGAAATTGCTAATCATTTGCTCTTAAATTGGGGTTAGATCCATCTTCCACTCAGTTTGACCCCCTGATCAAGAATAAGAAGTCAGATTTTTGATATCGCGCATGAATTTTTAGATATATGGAAAATATGATTCTGGACACTTCTGGGGCACATTTTCGGGCACTTTTTGAGGTCGTTACAACCACACCCACCACCTTTGGAGTTAGAGAACCCACCATCATAGGGGCTCTCTTAGATTCATGTACTCTCTTCTCCTTAAACTTTTCTCCTTCAATCTATTTAGCACATACCATGCACCTGGAGATATCCATATCCCAAATAAGCATAGCCATGCTAATTCCTTCACAACCAAGTAAAAGATCCCAGAAATGAACTTGTGCATTCTTGCATGAGGGTCAGCCACAAGCATACAAGCATACCTGGAGAGCTTTGTGAACTTGAGGGAATAGTCTCTAACACTCATACTACCTTGTTTGAGGTTGATAAACTCAGTCATCTTGGCTTCCCTAAGTTCAAGAGGGAAAAAATGGTCCAGAAATGTAAACTTGAACTCCTCCAATTAACTCCATTACCACAATCGCTCTTCATCAACCATTGACTACAATACTTGAGCCACATTCTTCAATTGATAAGTAGCTAATTCAGCAGTGTCCTTAAAATTGATTCCAATAATAATCTACACCTTAGTATGCTCATTAATGAACTCTTGAGCATCCTCATCAACCTTTGACCGATAGAATTCTATAGGATTCATTCGAGTGAAATACCTCACCCTAGAAGCCAGAGTGGGATCCCGAGGAAGATTAGCCTGCCTAGTCTGAGTACTCACCAACAAGGCAAGCATAGCAAAGGCTATACGGAATTCACTATTAGAGATAGGCTCTTCCATAGGCCCTTGGGGAACTTGGTCCTCACAAGCTGGGGCTGGTCTTGGTAAGGAAGCTCTTCATGGGGGCAACTTTTGTAATGTAGCAAGGATACCATCAGGATAAGGAACAAAATATATGGTCCAAAGCACGACATAAGACATGAAGATGTGAGCCAATAACTAAAACGCCACCATAGCCTCCCACTCATAGGCATATTGCACTTCACACCCATGAATAGGACTCTACTTGACATGGCATCTTAGACTCCAAGGATCATTTGCAAACCTAGTGCTCTACTACCAAGTTTGTCACAATCTGGACCTAGCACCTAGGAGTGACATGGCGAATGGGAACCCGAGAGTCCCCAAACAAGCCTTATAACATCCATTCATATATCATCTGTTTGGAAGCGCGTATAGATAGTAAAAACATAATTCTAAGGGATGAAAAAATAGGACTCACGCTATAGGTATGTCATAAGGGATAGGGAGTAACATGGATTCACATAACACATTAGCATATAAGAGCTAAGGGGCGGGTAAGTATGGCTCACACTGTGAGGGTAATGTGGGACTTGGAATCTTTCACATCATAACATGAATCCGCAACATAAACACATAAACAATCCATAATGACCATAACCATTACATAACCATATCCATAATCATAGATCTCCAAATACAAAGTAAGATAAACCAAAAACACCATAGATAGAGGAGTTGTGGTTCATCCTTGGAAGATAGGACTCACCACATCAAGTGTCTCAAGATCCAAGCTAGCCATCATATGGTGGAT
This sequence comes from Solanum clarkiae, assembly GCA_011800125.2. Taxonomy (NCBI): domain Eukaryota; kingdom Viridiplantae; phylum Streptophyta; class Magnoliopsida; order Solanales; family Solanaceae; genus Solanum; species Solanum clarkiae. The sequence continues at coordinate 10,314,675 of JAABOM020000096.1, forward strand.
GAAGGAAGTCCTCAGTCCATACATGGTTAGATTATGTAGGCAAAATTATGCATTAGTACGTTTGAATGTACTAAGTATATGGGCATGCAATACACACAAACTCACTAAATCTGCATTTATTACTAGATAACAAGGGCACATATATAGAAGGAATCATATATCAAGTGAATATTTTATATCAATATGCCATGAGATGCATGAATACAAAAATACTTCATATATAATGAGGGTGGGATCGTAACTGACATAAAACCAAGTGAGATATAACTTGGAACTCCGTCATTTTCCCCACAATGGATAAAGAGGTGACCTACTTGCTAAGGGTAGATCTTTGATCATTCCTTACCCATAATAGGGATAAACATATGTATACTAGGCACATAGTTCAAGAGAAAGGAGTATGGACCCTTGGGAATAGATCACCCTACCTCCAATCCAATCAGTTCTAGGTTATCATCCCACTAGAATACATATATATGTGCACGCTTGTAAAAGAGGCAATAGTATTTCGAAAATATTACAATGCGTACTTAGGCTTAAAGTCCAAATCACATTTCATAATGATCTCATACTTGGGTTAAATAGCCGAAACATACTTCATGTAATTTTTGGAGCACCTTCTTGAGAAAAGAGTGTGGACCCTTAGGGATAGCAGACCCCGCCTCAGGCGTGAATTGGTGCTCTTTAAACATAGTGGTGTAAACACCCATAATTGCTCAGAGAGCCATAAACATAGACATTTATGTGATCACATATTTGTCATAACCATGATCTTATCAAAATTATATACATAAACATAATTGGGCTTAACCCACTTCATAACTTCATAAAAGCCATTGTCATGTATACATATGTCATGAATGAGTTGAGAAGAATGGGCAATAGAGATTCAATCTTAAATCAACAATACATTATAAAATTCAAGTAAATCCATAGGTAAAATTCATCCTTAAATCATATTATAGATTACCCATGCATAAATCATGCTTTAAAGGGGACGTGCACGTTCATAACTTCATAACTTCAATGCAATTCATAATATTAGAGATGAAATCACTTTAAAGTCGATAATAAAACATAGCCCATACATCAATTAAATTTAATAAATAATAATCTTGAAAAACCATATTTAAAGTAAGCTAAAGTTACATTAAATTGAGTGTAAAATAGGTTGGGTTTTCTTGACTGAGAGAGACCAAGAATCAATTCCACATACCTTAGCTATTGAAAAAGATTCAAGAAGAAATTTTATGAAGAAAGAGCCTTCCCTTAATTCCCAAGATTAGTTTCACAAGAGACCTTTTGAGAGAGTTCGTAAGAGTCACTTGAGAGAATTCTAAGTGTAAGGATTAATATGAATGAGAGGAATAAAGAGTATCTCATTTGAATGTCTTTAGGTTGCATAGAAAGTAACAAAAGACTCTTAGGACAAACTATAATTATGAAAATGCCATTAATGAAATGAGTAGAAAAATTGAAGTTAAACTCTCAGGGAGGGATGGTACAGTCCGTGAGGCACCACATGGACCGTACACTTTCCCATGGTTCAATACTTATAAAAACATTCCACCTAACGAAGGTCTGAAATGGTAATTCGATACTTAGAGAAATTCAACATAGGCACCTATAATCAAGGCATAATATTGTGAATGTTCATTCGAAAGGTGGTACAGACCGTACCAAGCCACACGGTCTTTGTGCCTCCTCCGTCCAACTCTTCTTATATAAGTTCTCCACAACAAAGTTCTGAGATGGTGATCCAATACTTAGAAAATTTTCACCCCGAAACCCATATGAAAGGGCCTCATGGACCATAAAGCACTAAATGGTTCGTGAGAGGAGCCGAACCACTTGCCTTGGGATTAAAACTTTGGAGTCTCGAGCCCAAGGCGACCATATAGTCCACCACACGGTCCATATGACCTCACACGGACTGTCTAGCGTCCAAGTGTGGTATGCCTTGGTCTCAAACTCAATTCAAAGGCAGTCACACCTCACACAAGGCCAAGGGGCACTTAAAGGATGCTTCACACAGTCCATATAGCACTACACGAGCTGTGAAGGCTTCCATTAAGCGCCACCTTGGTCTAAAACTTTTCGAGACTAATTTTCCAACTCCATTGAAGCAGTACAAGTCCGGGTCCTTGAAGGTAAGGACTTGATATATCCTTAATAAAACCAATAATATGCTGGATAAATCAATATCTTTGGCTTTAGAGTGATATATATTTGGTCTATAACCAATAATGGTCTTAAAGAACACACCTAAAGATATTTTGTATATATATATATTTTGGGTATTTAAGTGATATATTATTGTATTTTGGTAATGACTTGACATGCTTTGAACTAAACCAATAATATACTTAAAAAATACACCTAAAAGATCAAAAAAGATATTTGTAAAATATATTTTTGGTGTTTAAGTGATATATAATTGGTATATTGGTAGGGATTTGACTTATCCTGAATAAAATTAAAAATATGCTGAAAAAATTAATATATTTGGTTTTTTACAGTGCATATATATTTTTTGTATTTAAGTGATTTGTATTTGATTTAATGGCGGAAACTTGAAATATATTTGCATTTACTTGATATATATTTCTATTTAATTGATATGTAAATGGTATATTGGTAAGGACTTGACATACACTTATATATGTATATATATATATATCTTTTATTTTTAAATTATGTATATTTGATCAATTAGTAAAAATCTTACCTATCCCAGAATAATACTAATAAAAATCTTTAAAATAATACCTATATATGTGTGTGTGTGTGCGCGCGCGTGCGTATGTGTGTGGGTGTGTGTGTAATTTGGGTGTTGAAGTGATATGTAATTGTTATATTGATAAGGACTTGACATACACTGAAAGAAACCAATAATATACTTAAAAAATACACCTAAAGATATTTGTATGTGTATATTTTGGTGTTTAACCAATACATAATTCGTATATTTGTAGGGACTTGAAATACCCTAAATAAAATCAATAATATCCTTAAAAAAATACACCTAGAAGGATATTGTGTACACACACAGAGACACACAGACACACACACACGTTGGTAGGGACATGATATACCTTCAATAAAATCAATAATACACTAGAAAAATCAGCATCTTTTCATGTAATAGTGGATACATATTTATATTTACTATTGGATATATTTTTTTAGTATTTAAGTGATATATAATTAGTATATTGGTAAAGAATTGATATACCCTGAATAAAATAAATAATATGTAGGAAAAATCACAATATTTGCATCTCAATGGTGGGTGTATATTACTGGTATTTAAGTAATATATATTTGTCTTAATGGTAAGGACCTGACATGACCCAGACTAAAAATCAGTATTATACTGAAAAAAGTAATATATTTTTGGTTCATTGGTATGAATTACCCTGAATAAAATCAGTAATATTCTTAAAAAGTAAAGCACACACGAAATGATGTCTATTGAAAATCACCTGAATAAAACCCAATAATATACTAAGAATTTCATTATGTTTGCATTTGATAGTGAATATACAAATTGGTATTTAAAGTGGTACACATTTGGATTATAGGTATGAACTTGACAAATCCTAAAGTAAATCCAACAATATTCTTGAAAAATAAAGTACACATAAAAATAATATCATTGAAAATTCCCTAATGTAAACCCAATCGCATACTGAACGTAAACCCAATCATATATTGAATAAAATCCAATAATATACTGAGAATCTCATTATGTTTGCATTTGATAGGTAATATACAAATTTTGGTATTTAAGTGATATATATTTGAATTATAGGTATGAACTTGACAAATCCTAAAGTAAACCAAATAATACTGTCGAAAACTAAACCACATATAAAAATGATATCATTAGAAATCCCCTAATGTAAACCCAATCATATATTGAGTATATCATGCAGAAAATAAAAGTTCCATATCCATCATTAAAAATAGTGGCTATTTTCAAAAAAAAGAAAGAAAGAGAGAAAGAAAGATGGTATCGTTAAAGATACCTTGAATAAAATCAATAATGTACTTAAAAATCTAGATAAATATAAACTTCGCACATCCACCATAACAAAAAAATGTCTATTTCGAACCTAAAAAAACCAACCAAAGGCTCTAAGGCTTCGATGCACTAGTACCTGCCACCAAAACATCGTGAAGGATTCAGCGAATGGGAGATTTAACAAATATTTTTTCACTGTACTAAAAAATATCCAGACAAATATGAACTCTTCCACATCCATCATAATAAAGCAGTGGCTATTTTGAAAATAAGAACTTGTAACACCCGGTGAAATTACCATAACATCCCTAGAGGGGAGACGTATGCATAACTCATCTTTCCATGCTTCATTTGTGAATTCGAGACCAGAATTGTGATCAACACGAAAAACATAGTGGGTAAATAATCTAAACCCGATTTTAGAGCAATCGAGATAAAAAATTATTTTTTGTAATTAAATTTGCAAAAAGTATGAGTACGCGTCAGGGCCGCGACGCGCCCTGGTCGTGGATCCACACTTAGTCTTTTGAGAAAATTTTTGACAAAGATTGAAAAACTCGTTCGAAAAATTTTGACATAAAATGAACTAGTACGTGATAGGTCCTTGTTGCGGACCTATTCCCCCGTGGTTCAAAAGTTTTAAAATTTTTCAAGGGGCACTCCAGACACTTCTCCACATATCCTAGTCCAATACTCTGTCGTTTTAAAGTCGTTTTTGCACTAAAATTCTCAAACTCATGCAAATTCTCCTCAGTTTTCCTTGAACATCAGTTAGAGCATCGGTCAGAGAATGAACGGGGATTAGGGCTTGGAAAAGGGTTCTTCAAATCTTCAAGAAAATTCAATTTCCAGGTATGTAAGGCTACTTAAAATCTTATTTTTGTGCCTAATCTATAATTTCTATCAAGAATGCTAGTCAAAAGTCAAGCCAATTTCAGTCCTATGATCTTATGGAGAAATTCTAGAACCTTTTCATGAATTCTTATTATTCCAGTATTATTATGCTAAAAACTTCATTGTTCAGTAGATCCCTATGGATTCTTGAAGTATTACTATATTTATAAAAACCCTAGACGAGTTTTGATAACTATTCTATTATCATGCTTTAATTGCAATGAAAAGTTATCCAGTTTGACATATAAATCAGTTTCAAGAAGTACCTTAGCATGATTTATATAAGTAATCTATTTACTATACTATCTTTTGAGAATTGCATATTAGGTTTGAAAGATCATTCTAGTAAGTTTAGGTATTCTGCATTACTATTCATCATGCATAAATTCCAGAGTTTGAGGAAACTTATAGTTGCAAATGCATCACTTTATTAGTAAAGAGCATGCCTATTTTCTTTCTTTAAACAAAGCATTATCAGTTATGAGAAAATATTATCAATCTTTAGAAAGAAAAGTTACTTTAAAGAAAATATCTAGAGCTAAGTCTCCAAGCAACATATTTTTCAGTTACCCCTAAAGTGGGACATCTTTTTATGGTTAATGAGCACAATGTATGTTTTGGGAGTAGTATTGAGTACCAATATGGGTACGAGTTCAAATAACTCCAACCCCATAAACTATGTACCCAGAATAGGATAGAATTGTACTAGATGTACAACTCCTAATTACCACAGAGATGACCCAATTTTGGGATTGATCCACTCCCCTAGTTTTTGTTCGTTACTCCGACAAAGTATGGGATGATTCTGGCAGCGTGGGTAAGACGTTGTATTATCATGAAGCTCATAGTGGTAGTTGTCGGTTAGAGAAACTCCCCAAATTATAGTATACATGATTTTCAGACATAGGTAGAGTTACACTTGTATTTGCCTTAAATTAGATATTTTGTTGTCATGCATTACTTATGTTATTGACTTATTCTTAGAATTTAGCACATGATTTTGAGTATTGAATCTTGATTTTCCTATTTTGGCCATTTTACATATCATACATTTCACATACTGATGCCTTTGGGCTGTATTATTTTATAATGCAGATCAGATATCCACATGATAGCATACATTTAGTAATGCAATTTTCCAGAAGAAACTAGTGAGACCTTTTCGCTTTTAGAGGACTCTAGTCAGTTTAGTTTAGATATTTTATTTTACAGTCAGGTAGTCATGGGTCTTGTTGTGGCACTTATCTAAGTATAGTAGAGGCTTCATGGAAAGAGTTAGTGAGTCGGTCTAGTCTTTCCATTCAAAATTTTTAAGCATTATTACTAATTGTATGAAAAAATATTTTGAAACTTTGTATAAAGCTTGATTTGGGATTCTTTGAGTTTTTATTAAATATTTTAAAAGCTTCAGCTTGAAAAGTTTCTACATGCATGTAAATTTTCCAGTTGAGTAAGTCAGCCAGGCCAAGGGTTAGCTGAGGGACCAAATGGTTCCTGAGTTCCAGTCACATCTGGGGTGTAGACTCGGGGCATGAAAAACTTAGTAACAGAGCAAAGAGTTCAAGTGTCCTAGGGTTTCTATGAAGCCGTGTTTGTAGGATCTTATTTATGATTATGAGGGCTCCACTTCTACAAATGAGGGACTACTGACATATAAGAAAAGTTCCCCTTCTTTAACACTCTAGATCGTGCAGTAGAGTTAATTTCTAAGAAAACTTGTCCATATTCGTGCCTTTGCTTGATTCGTTCGACTACCTTCTATAGTTAAGATGGGTTGTATAGAAAATTTTAGATCCTTACTAATGAGTTACCTTCAGATAAAGTATTCATAAAGCAAAGAGACTATACTAGGCTTGAGAGGAGCCAACTAGTGTGCTTAAGTTTATCGATAAAAAATAATGAACTCTTATTCATATGAATCATGCGTTTGAGCTAGAGCAAGATACGATGTATTTCCGGACTCTAAATCATTCCTCAAATGTTATTCTTGAAAGGAAAGTCAAGTTATGCTTCCAATACTTAGTAGTATCCCCTCCCTTGAGAGAAAGTGATTGAAGGCCTTATTAAACCATATATGATAGAATGATTCTAAAGCTAGACAGATGTAGGAATCATGAAGAGTGGAAATAGTGACTGCTTGAAGTTGATAGCTAAGAGTCATGTGGTGATAAGAGTCCCTTCTATGTTTTAATTAAAGAGTAGTAAGTATCATCTAGCTTCTATGATAAGGTATAAAAAGAGTTTTTAGTTAGTACAAGATGGTGCACGCTCGAATACGAAATGAGTTGATATTGTAGCATTGTGTTAGTAATGATAAGTATATGTGTTGAATATAAGAACAAAGGGCATAAGGTGGTAGATCTAAACTAGGCTCGTGATTTTGGAGAAACAATACCATCATATTTAAAGAGTCATGAGCTCAGCTAGGTAAGGAGGTATAATAGATGACTGAATATTATCTAATTTACAAAAGGGTGTGTGATGATGGACTATACTTAGACTATGAGCTAAAGATTTATTTCTTATCATCAGATTTAGTGATCTAACATTTCTTGACTTTATCTAGTAGTTTAGAGTTAGTATAGTATATGGGAAGTGTGGATGTACATGTTTAACATTAAACCTTAAGATTGAACGTTAAGTGAGCGTCATGAAAAAAAAGGGATAGCTGGATGAGAGAGGCACTATTAGTTGGAGATGTGGTCTAGTAGGCTTAACATAACATAAGTGAGAAATTAAGCTATTGACTTGAAAGAAATATGATGTTACAAGAACAGTGTATGTGATCCTTAGATCAAAATAGTGAATTGAGGCTAAGTCATTAGATAAGAAAAGAGCCCAAGATGTATATCCAAGATAGTCTATAAATGTGAGATGTGTTGATTAAGTATTTTCTATGAGATTTTAATGGGCATAGGTTTCTAAAATTGTACCTAGTAGTTATAAGTGGGGGTAATATGACAGGAGTGGGTAATGCCCATGTTAGTACTAGACCCTAAGATTAAATTTTGAGGAGTGAAAAGGGAGATAACATTGTAACAGTGATAGTCTTAATTGGAGGATTATTCTACGAGGCTCCCCATATTGTATGCATGAGATAAAGATGTTGACTTTCAAGGAATGTTGTGTATGAATGTGGAGCAGGTGCCCCTTTTGTAGGAATAGATAACATAAGGCTTAAGATGTGTAGCCATGATAGTGTAAAATGTTATGAAGCTCTAAGTTATGACATCCACAAGAATCTTGATAGTATATATGAGTAATTAATGTGGAGTAGGCTAATATAGACATTCTCTACTACCCTTAAGAGTTGGGTCAAAGGGGGATAGCCATGGATATTGAGGAATCTCCTATTATAGTCCATGTTTTCTTCGGTCAGGTATATATGAACATAGGAGATGAGTGATAGCAAACTAAAAAGGAAGAGGGTAGATCATAAGAGTCATAGAAGGTAGTCGTGATGCCAATAAGAACAATATGTATATATAGATGCTTACAAGGATAGAAGGAAGTTAAGCATAGTATCTCAAAAGAAAGTCCTAGTAGCAATTTTATGTCTTTAGGTATGACATAATAGGAGGATATGCACATTATGTATATGGTAGTGCTTCCATTGTGTGTAGAGTGTGCTTATAGATTAGTAAAGAGAATTAGTTCATAGGCTTAGAGAGGTGACCTTTGAGCTAAAGGTGAGATAAGCTTTTTTTGGGTATAAGAAACAAGTAAGAGTAGATTGGTATGCCTCCTAGTAGGAGTTAATAAGATTATGGGTGTAGAGGTGATAGTATCATAAGTTTAAAGATTTCTAAGTGATGTTGACCTCAAAAACTATAAAGTGATTAGAATGATAAGCTTGAATGTGTGACTGCTATTAAGTGAGTAATAGTTGTTGGAAGTAGAAGTATGGGAATAGTATTCTCTATAAAGAACTTGAGGTGCTATATGACGTTTACAATAGATCCCAAGTAGAAGTATGGTAATAGTATTCTCTATAAAGAACTCTCGATGGAAGTGCAAACCATACTTTTTATAGAATAGATTCGTATTAAGTATGATCATCTTACGAGTAGCACATTGTGACTTTGAGGTAGGCTTTAACATGATAAGAGTATGCAATAAACATAGAGATGATGAGAGCTACAAGCTTCAGTTAATGAAGGGGATAACTCAAGAAAAAGTGCATAGTTGGGGAGAGTTGTTGTGTTGAAGGCTAACAGTTGGATCATTTAGTACATAGTAGTTCAGTTCTATCCTTATATTGGGCCAATAGCCTTCTTTTAGAGTTTTTAGGAACTTTGATGGAGTTTTTCGAGATGGTAACCTTCTTCTCAATATGGATGTGATGTCCATTAGCTAGTTGAGTCCCTACATTAAGTTGATATGCATCCTTGAGTTGACTATTTGAGTATATGAGTATTGGGGTTATTGTATTCTATCCGTCCCTTTTTTTTTCGAAGATCTTGAAGGTAAATTCTCCCCCTATCCTTAAGGTTGATAATATTTTTCAGTTGAGTAATGTTGCTTGTCTAAGTTCTTAAGTAAAGTTCCTGCATTAGAGTAAACCATAGTATCCTCAACTTTAAGGACGAATGATACCAAGGGGGAGATATTGTAACACTTGGTGAAATTACCATAATACCCCTTGAGGGAAGACATGCGTATAATGCGTCTTCCTATGCTCCATTTTTGAATTCGGAATGGATTTGGGATCAACATGAAAAATAGAGTGGGAAAATGATCTCGATGTGATTTTAGAGCAACCGAGTCGAAAAATTATCACGCCTCGATTTCACACCCTAGACGTGGTCGGCATCCAAAACCATTTATGGTCCCGAGCGAACCATTTGGCCTAGCTACTTACTCAGCGGAAGAATTACATAATCATGGGAAGGCTTTAAACAACATGCTAAGAGCATCAATCTGTCTGAATAAACTGAATGAGAACCAGTTGTATAATAAGTCAATTAAACCGGAACTCAAGTATCTGACATATAGTCTATGGAACCTCTACTAAAATAGTTTGAAATTACTATCGGCACAGGCTCGCCGTAGCCACAACTAAAAATAAAATTCTGGAAAGGAAAACATAAATAATAACTCTGTGCCTCTGGCTGAGAAGAGGCCTCACCGATAGCTGAGTAGGCGGTCTGGTCCTCAACTAAGCGACTGCTGAGGGACTTTGTCACCTGCGTCTGCATTAAAAAATGATGAAGATGCTAAGGAAATAAGTAAATTCAATGTATGGTATGTAAAATAGCTAAAACTGAACTCAAGGTAATGCAACACTACTCAAAATACATTAAACATATCTTAGAATGAAGTAACATAATAATAAGTACTCTATATGCTGAAAATAACATGCTGAAAACTTGTATGTGAAACATAACTTACTTTATCTTAGGGAGTTTCTCTAACCAACAACCACCACTATGGGCTTCATGGTGATACATCATCTTGCCCATGCTGCCAGAACCATCCCGTACTTTGCTTGGGTTGGCGACGAAAAACTAGGGGAGTGGATCCATACCAAAACTAGGCCATCTCAGTGGCCAGTAAGGAGTTGTACCTTGTACAATCTTATCCTACACTTGCTACATAGTTTATGATTTCAAGTTATTATTATTACTCTCACTCATATCGATGCTCAATACTACTCTTAAAATTATTAATTATATGCCCATACATAAAAGAATGGTCTTGCTCAAAGTATTACTTCCCTCTGTTTGGAAACTTTGCCCAACTTAACTTTCTAACTTTCTCACCTTGACTCTTAGGCTTGGCTGTAACTAGTATCTTTTAAATTATTTTAAAACACACTGGGTTACTAAGCTACAATGCAAGATCAAATCGTAAAAATACTTCTTAAACTTTGTCCAAACTGTGACCTTTATGACTGTTTCATGAAATATATAAGAAATTTACAGAAGTTCATGCATAGCTATAAATCTTGGTTCAATAACATAACTACATGATACAATCAGTAAAAGTCATGAATCTATATCAAGAGGAACACATGAACAAACATTTGTATGTAATTATCTAGTACTGGAGAAAATAGATACTAAGACATTACTAAAATAATCTTGGTGGGCCTTACATACCTGGGGAAAGAGTTCTTGGAAGACTTGAAGGGATTCTTGAAAGTCCTAACTGGTTCTTGGTTTTACGCTTGAGTTTTCTTGAACTTATTTTGACGTTTATGGAGGAGCTACATATGCTTTATGGATAAACCTGGTGAAAAACCAACTAATTAAGGTCTAAGGAGGGTGGGAGAAGTCGGAACTAACCCTCGTTAATTAAAAGAGTGAAATCAAAAAAAATATAACTTGTTCGCATCACTCCTCGGGTGCGGACATGTATTTTTTTTCTATTTCGCGAATTCCAATTTCCATCGAAAACAACAAAAAAACTTAAGCGTAGATCCTTGTCCCAGGCGCGTCATGCCTTGGGTGTAAATCCTCACTTCTTGGAAATTAATTAGCAAAAATTTTAATTTGACTCGGTTGCTCAAAAATCGAGTCGAGATCATTTTCCCATTAAATTGTTTGCGTTGATCGCAAGTCTGATCTCAATTTTGCGAACTGAGCATGGAAAGACTCATTATGCGCATGGTTCCTCTCTAAGGGAACTTTGGTAATTTCATTGGTTGTCAAAATATCTCTTATTTGGGATCATTCGTCCTCGAATTATAACGATATGAAAAATTTAGCTCAAGACAATAAGGTTACTTCTCTTAAACAAACATAAGTCTTCGAAACAGTTATGAAATTTTACCTTCAATGTCCTCATTTAGGTCAACAAACAAGTGTGGGGACTTGGCCCTCATATCTTCCTCTGCTTCCCATGTGGTGTCACACCCCAAGTCCTGTTAGGGCGGACTGGCACCCGTTGCCATTAAGGCCCGGGAAAACCAACCTATATCTGTGCACTTTCTATACATATTATGAGGGATTTCTACATTCAACATGTCTTTAAGAAAGTAGAAAGTAATAACAAGCCAAAAGGAAATGCATAAGGCTAGATCGTTGGGGCCAGGTGTCTAAAGTACGAGACATGATCACACTTTACTTTACATAGTCCACAAAGCCTCTAGATAAGGAAAAGTATCTAATAAGGGTCAGGACAGGCCCCGCCTTGACTAACTGTACAATACAAACATATGAGCTCTAGACACAAACAAAGCCCTGAAGCAACCTGGAGCTTGGTATCAACAACTGAATATCCTGTACTCCTACTAGGGAGATCTACTAGCACCTGTACTTGCAGCCTGAAATGCAGGTCCCCCGTAAGGGACGTCAGTACGAGATAATGTATTGAATATGTAAGGCAGGAAATACTATATATGAAGTAACAACTCAAATGAAACTATGCACTGGTGTAGAATGAGAGACCACCTATGGTTATACTTTGGGATCGTGTACTTTATATTCTTTATATTACTTTACCTTTACTGAATAATCTGTGCACAACATGTAATACAAATGACCATCTGATCAGTGATAAATCTATATCAGGATCGTCCCTAGCTAGGTTCTTCCTTAACCCCTTGGGCTACCACCCATGATAGGATCGTCCCTGGCTAGGTGATTCTTCCACCCCTCGAGCTGCCACCCATCAATAAACAATATTCTTTATCTTTCAATTACCTTTGAGATGATTCTTTTGATAGTTATAATATTGGAGCTGTAGGACTATAGGTGTAGCATGTGACATGTAGATAATCATGCAAGACAATATGACAATGAAAAAAGTACGTTAATAATGAAATGCGTATAAGATAAAACAACTCGTGAACTTTATTTAGCAACAAGAACCCATATAACTTGGTATCCACGTGTGTATGCTAATTTGAAGGTGGCAATGCATGGGAGCATATGAATATATGAAGGAGTGTAGACACAGCTAATAGATGTGTAGGAGTTGGTAAGCGCCTTTATATGTCAAGGAAGGATCTATGTTTCATGCCAAACTATACCAAATCAAGTAGCCTTATATACCTCGTTGTATGACCTCGTTACTACCTAGAGATAACCTTCATTTCCTCCAAATATTTATCTACAACATAGTAGGTGATTAAACTAGCATTAGTAGCCAATAGATACATCTTGGCAACCCAATCACATAAAAAAAAAACACACGGGCAGCAAGAGGATATTTTATAAACCCGAGCGTATTCTTTCAACTTTTCCGCCCCTAATCATATTTTCTAATACACATTTGCATGTGCACATCATATGAAGCCTGTTTTAGTGCCATAATAGTCTTATAACAGCCCAGCAAACACAACATATAATAATTTTACACAACCTACAAATGGATAGCATAACGTTACGTCCCTTTGTCCCATTTTGACGTCGATAATCCCAAATCCATTCCAACATTAACCAAAGTTTCCTCAATACATATACATATAAAAAGAGACTTAAAACAGTCTCAGAATAGTAACAAATCAGTCAGTAAGGACGTGAGGCAACAACCTTCTATCCAACAGCCCACAAATTTATACTAAGAACACAATTACGATATCTTATAAGGACTCACTTTTGTGGACTGTAACAATGGTGATGCAGCCTAGTTAAATTACTATAAAACCAACCTTTGTTAAATACATAAGTCTTACATCATAATATAGCCAATCAATAAAAGAAAAGCCTCTTAATTAACAAGAAAACTGTACAATAATTCTTAGGATACATGCTGTCCAGAATTTCCAGCACATGTATAATTAGCTTGTTTCTTTGGTTTTGATAAACATACCATAGTAGGTGCATAAGTAGATTTACTTACCTTTAAACTCAAGGTATAGATATTCTTTAAGAATCATTATAAGGTTGTAAGACCTATTTTCCATACGTTCAAAGAAAGCAAAGAATAACCAAGAAAGCAGATTTGTTTTGTCCAAGTTGAAATGACTTTAGTGTGCTGTCTTTATCCCCTTTTTAAAAACTTTCTTAGCCGACTTACTTTTTCTTTCTTAGGCTTAATATATTAAGTTGGTGATGCAGCTTCTTGATCCTTTCACTTGGGCTTTAAGGGGCTCCAAATTGATGGGTCTTTGCTGCCTATTTTTCAACTTTCTTCTTAATTAGTTTGGGCCTAAATTATTAAAGAAATTGTAATGTCTTTGGGCCCCTTTTAATATCCTACTTGGGATGAATATATAGTCCATTTATGATGCTAAAACTTGGTCTAAGGTTACACCCTTAACATGGACTTTATTCGTAATCTGACTTGGACAAATTCGACGTCGGGCCTCATCTCCGTTTAGCTAGCAAATTTAAGCTAAGCAAGTAGGTGACTCACCTGCTAGATTCTTAACTCCTACAAGAACCTCAATTCTCTCACCTTGTTTAGGGCCGTGATCTTCTCAATTCAACATGACACATATATATCATCGACGCTTTTAAGCGTTAGACGCACATATAGCCCATTAACACGAGATTCAAGCACTTTTAAAAATTGATGCTAATTTGACCAAACCATGTCATGTTTCATTTTTATAGTACTAGTATTGTAAGATGTGGGGTGTTACATGTGGTTTCTTCCACGAATTGGTTTCTCCACAATACTTTTACGAAGCAATCTCCTTGGTCCTTAATTTATGAAATTATCAGTCTAGTATTTGCACCGAGACTTCTTCACAGGACATTTTATCTTTAATCCCAACACTTTTAAAAGGGATAACTAGAGAGGGATATCCCAAGCATTTCTTAAGCGTAGAAATATGAAATACTGGGTGTATAACACTCAACTCTGCTGGTAATTCCAACTCGTAAGCTACGCTACAAACCCTTCTCAGAATCCAGTAAGGGCCAATATATCGTGAACTGAACTTCCCCTTTTTCTTGAATCTCATAACCCCTTTCACCGGTGATACCTTTAGGTACATCCAATCACCTACTTCATCCAAATCTCTCCTCCTAATATCAAGATAATACTTTTACCGATTCTGGGCTTTCTTTATCCTTTCCTGGATAACCTTCACCTTCTCCATAGCCTGGTGGACTAGATCTGGCCCTATTAGTCCTGTCTAACCAACTTTGAACCACCCATTAGGTGATCTACACCTTCTCCCATAAAGGGCCTTATACATTGCCATATGTATGGTAGCCTGGAAACTGCTATTATAGGAAAGTCAATCAAGGGTAAGTGATCATCTCAGTTGCCTTTATAGTCTATCATGCATGATCTCAGCATATCCTCAAGGGTTTGTATGGTTCACTCCTGTCTGTGGATGGAACATTGTACTAAGATTCACCTTTTTAACAAGACTTTTTTGAAAGGACTTCCAAAACTATGCTGTGAACTACGCTGCTCTGTCTGAAATGATTGATATAGGGACCCCGTGCAACCTAAAAATCTCCTTAAGCTAAAGTCTGGCATAGTCCTTAGCTGTGTCAGTTGTCTTGAAAGGTAGAAAGTGAGCTGGCTTGGTCATTCCATCTAATATAACTCATATTGAATCATTCTACCTACGGGAACGAGGTAAACCTGTTATAAAGTCTATGTTAATCATCTCCCACTTCCATTATGGAATTTCAATATTATGGGCAAAGCCACAAGGCCTCTACTGCTCTATGTTAACTTACTGGCAGTTCTGGCCTCTATATACGAACTCTGCAATGTCCCTCTTCATGCTACCCCACCAATACACTTCTCGTAAATCTTTATACATCTTTGTTTCATAAAGGAGAATAGAGTATCTGGCATTATGAGCTTCAGCCAAGATCCTATCTCTAAGGCCGTCAACACTTAGCACACACAACCTGCCTTGGTAGCTCAAGACTCTATCTCCCCTTTTTGCAAACACTAATACTATCTATTTCTGAACATCTTCTTTCAACTGAAGGAGGATAGGATCCCTGTCTTTCTTTACTTTCACCGCTACTACTAAGGATGACTCTACCCCATTTCTGATAATTGCACCAACTTCATGAGAATCTTCAATTTGCACCCCCAAACAGGCTAGTCTTTGCACCTCTTTAGCCAATTCTTTCTTCTCGTCTTCTTTGTGAGCGGTGCTTCCTATGGTCGACTTGCTAAGAGCATCAACAACTAATTAGCTTTACCTGGGTGATAGAGGGTGCTCATATCATAATCTTTCAGCAGCTCCAACTATCTTCTCTACCTCAAATTCAACTCCTTCTGGCTGAATACATACTACACACTCTTGTGGTCTATAAATACATCCACGTGCCAACCATAAATATAGTATCTCCAGATCTTTAAAGCAAACATCACTGTAGCAAGCTCAAGATCATGAGTTGGATAGTTCTTCTCATGAGTCTTACGCTGTCTGAAGGCATATGTTATCAACTTTTCTCTCTGCATCAATACGCATCCCAACCCAACTTTGGAAGCATCACAATATACCACAAAATTACCAACTCCTTCGAGCAGGGATAAGATTGGGGATGTGGTCAGCCTAGTTTTCAACTCTTGGATACTCTTCTCACAAGCTTCTGACCATTCAAACTTAACCTTCTTTTAAGATAGTTTAGTCAAACTAGCTGAGATGGAAGAAAATCCCTTAATGAATAGTCTGTAGTACCGTGCAAGCCCAAGAAACTCCTTATCTCTATTGGAGTTGTGGGCCTTGGCCAATTCCTCACCGCGTCAATCCTTTGGGAAGCAACCTGTATACCTTCACCAGACACAATATGCCCCAGAAATGCCATGGACGCTAGCCAAAACTCACATTTGGAAAATTTTGCGTAAAGCTACTGATCCTTAAGGGTCTGAAGGATGATTCTAAGATGGTCAACATATTCGTCCTAGTTATGAGAATAGATCAAGATGTTATCTATGAACACAATCACGAATATATCTAGGTATGACGTCAACACCCTATTCATAAGATCCATGAACGCTGTTGGAGCATTCATCAGTCTAAATGACATGACTAAAAACTCATAATGAAATAGCTTGTTCTGAAAGCTGTCTTAGGGATGTCTATCTCTCTAACTTTAAGCTGATGATACCAAGATCTGAGATCTATTTTGGAGAAACAAGTAGTGCCCTGAAGTTGGTCGAATAGGTCATCAATCTCAGGAAGAGGGTACTTATTCTTTATGGTGACCTTATTCAACTGACGATAATCTACGCTCATTCAAAGAGAATCGTCCTTCTTACGCATGAAGAGGACTCAGAGCACCGCAAGGTGAGATGCTTGGTCTAATGAAACCCTTTTCTAAGAGATCTTTCAATTGCAACATCACATCTTATAGCTCTGAATGAGCCATATGAAATGGAGAAATGGATATGGGCTAAGTATCTGGAAGGGTATATATCCCAAAGTCTATCTCCGTATCAGGAGGGACTCGAGGAAGTTCCTTAGGAAAAACTTTTGGGAACTCATTCACAAATGGGGCAAACTGGATAGATGGTGCCTCGGCAGGATAATCCTATACTGACTAGGTGGTATATGCACCCTTTGGAAATTAACTTTATGGATTTGAGATATCTGACGCTTAGGAAAAACTGAGCTACCCCTCTGTTCTAGGACTAGTTCGTTAGGAAACTAAAATTTGACTACTCTGATTCTACAATCAATGGAAGTATAACCAACATATAGCCAGTCCATGCCTAGGATGATATCGAAATCTACCATGTCTAACTCAACCGAATCATCTACAATTTCCTTATGATAAACTGATACTGGGTAGCCCCTATAAATTTTTTGGGCTGAATAGACTCTCTCCAGTAGGAGTGGAAACACTGAACGGCTCAAGAAGACATTCTAGACTTACCCCCAACTTCATGGCTACATAAGGAGTCACAAATGAAAATGTGGCACCTGGGTCTAACAACACATAGACATCATAAGTAAAGATTCTTGGCATATCCGTAACCATATCTGGGGAGTTCTCCTGCTCCTGTATGGTAGCCACGGCATATAAGCATTTTGTGCCCTCGCTTGCTCCTGATGTGGTGTCCCTCTTAATTGGCTTACCCTACGGTGCTGAAGAAAATGATTAGGATCTATTATCTTTCAAGTTCATCCTCCCAATAGGATAATCCTTCAATAAGTGTCCCACCTGACCACATTTGAAGCAACCATTCGTGCCCATAAGGCACTCTCCGGGATGAGACCTGCCATACTTACCGCCAACGGGATAACAGTTAGATCCTTGAGCTATGCTACCCTGTGACTAGCTGCCCGAAAACCTGCAAATCTGCTATCCCTGCTCATTTCTAACCCTCGGTGCAGGTGCACTAGATGACGATGGTGCTGGCCTGGATATATTAGGATAAAAGGATGAGTGGTTTCTACCTCCAGCCCCTCTCTTATCTATCTCTTAGCCTGGTATCTTGGCCTTCTTGCTCCTGAACTCTTCCCTATCCTGCATTTTCTCCTCCACCACCTGCTGCATAAAAGTCATTAGATGGGCTATACCCATATCGCCAACCAATACCACATTCCTACCCTCTCTCTTAGTGATCGAGAGAGCCCTGACACAAATAGGTCTATCCTAGTATGCATGTCTGCCACCATAGCTTGAGCATAATGGGATAGCTAAGTAAACTCTAGGTTGTACTCCTACACACTCATGTCTCCTATTTCAGATTCAGAAATTCCCTCACCTTAGCCTGCATCAACTCTCTGGGAAAGTACTGTTCCTGAAAGGCCTCCTCAAACACTGCCCAACTCAAAGCTGGCGCCCCTCCTGCCCTGCCTCCCTTCCACTGATCAAACCAGAGTATAGATACTCCTTTGAGCTGGTAGACAGCTAAATCCACCTATTCAGTATCACTAATATGCATAACCTGGAACACTTTCTTGAGCTCCTCAATGAAATTCTCAGGATCCGCCTTCACATTAGACCCCGTGAATCCTAGTGGGTTCATCCTCAGAAACTCTCGAACCCTAGCGATATCCGACCCGTCATTAATACCATCTCCTTGGCGACCTCCCTAAGTAGTGACTACCTAAGCCAAAGTCTGGATGGCCTAGTAGAGCTCCACAATTGAGATATCTACTTGCCGTGATTGCTCAATAGGCACAACTAGACCTCTAGGTCCCTCAAGAACTGGGCCAGGATTGTTTGCATTTCTCCTGGCTGGAAGCACTTTGCTCCTTAGTACTCTGTCAGCTCTATGTGGAGGCATGATTTGAAAAACAAGGCGCAAACACACGAGTTAGAAGGGGACTAATAGAGGTAAAATCTGAAGCATGAGGGGGGAGGGGGGTTAACAAATGATGGTGACTCCACCTAATTCCCTGTAGCCTCCCTATTATAGAGGTTGCGCGCTTCACAACTATAATACAAGCTTTACTAGATGAGGTTCCATACACTCCCTAAGACTCTTGAACTTTGTGCTCTAATACCAAGTTTGTCATGCCTCGAGTTTACACCCTAGATGTGGCTGGCACCTGAAACCATTTCTACTCCCAAGTAAACCACTTGGCCTAGCTACTTACTCAGCGGAAGACTTAAATAATCATGGGAAGGCTTTAAACAATATGCTAAGACCATAAATCTTTTTGAATAAACTAAATGAGAACCAGATATACAATAAGTCAATTAAACTAGAACTAAAGGATCTGACATATAGTCTATGAAACCTCTACTAGAATAGTCTGAAATTACTACTGGGACAGGCCCGTGGTAAGCACAACTGATAATAAAATACTGCAAAGGAAAACATAAATAATAAATCTGAGCCTCTGGCTGAGAAGAGGCCTCACCGATAGCTGAGTGGGGGGTCTAATCCTTAATGAAGCAGCTGCTGAGGGACTCTGTCACCTGCATTTGCATCATAAAATAATACAGATCCTAAGGACATCAGTACGTGGAATGTACAGTGTATAAAATGGCTAAAACGGAACTCAAAGTAATGTAACACTGCTCAACGTACATGAAACATATCTTAGAATGAAGTAACACAATAATAATTACTCTGTATGCAGAAAACAACATGCAGAAAACTTGTATATAAAATATATCTTACTTTATCTTGGGGAGTTTCTCTAACTGACAACCACCACTATAAGTGTCGTGGTGATACAATGTCTTGCCAACGCTGCCAGAGCCATCCCATACTTTGTCGGGGTAGGGGACGAAAAACTAGTGGAGTGGATTCATCCCAAAACTGGGCCATCTCAGTGGCAAGTGAGTCATTTTACCTTGGTACAATCCTATCCTTTGCTGGCTATGTAGTTTATGAGTTCAAATTATTATCATTACTCTCACTCATATCGGTGCTTAGTACTACTCCCAAAATTATTAATTATATGCTCATATTTAAACAAATGTTCTTGCCCAAAGTATTACTTCCTTCTCTATGGGGACTTAGCCCAACTTAACTTTTTAACTTTCTCACCTTGACTCTTTGGCTTGACCGAAACTAGTATCGTATCAAGTGTTTTAAAACATACTGGGTTACTCAGCTACAGTGCAAGAGCAAATTGTAAAAATATTTCTTAAACTTTGTTAAAACTGTAGGCTTTATGACTGTTTCATGAAATTTATAATAAATATATAGAAGTTTATCCATAGCTATAAATCTTGGTTCAATAACATAACTGCATGCTATAATTAGTGAAAATCGTTATTCTATATCAAGAGGAACACATGAATAAACATTTGTATGAAATTAGCTAGTATTGGAGATAATCTTCACTTTACCTTGAAAACAAAATCTTAGGTAGAAATTTGGGGATTTCAGATACTAAGGCATTGCTAGTATAACCTTTGGAGGGCCTTACATACCTTGGGAAAGAGTTCTTGGAAGACTTGAAAAGATTCTTGAAAAATCCCTAACTGGTTCTTGATTTTACGCTTGAGTTTTCTTGAACTTATTCTAATGTTTATGGAGAATATACTGCGATTTTATGAATAAACCGGATGAATCACCAACTAATTAAGGTCTAAGAAGGGTGAGAAAGGTCGGAACTACTCCAACTTAAGTAAAAGAGCAAAAATCAGACAAAATATAACATGTTCGCATCGCGCCTCGAACGCATACATGCATATTTTTTTTATTTTGCGAATTCCAGTTCCCGTTGAAAAACAGCGAAAACATTTAAGTGTAGATCCGCGTCCCTGGCACATCCGCCGTGGGTACAAATCCTCACTACTTGAAAATTAATTAAAGAAAATTTTAATTCAACTTGGTTGCTCAAAAATTGAGTCAAGACCATTTTCCAACTAAATTTTTCGCACTGATTGCAAATTTGGTCCCGAATCTGCAAACGAAGCATAGGAAGATGTGCTGCACACATGGTTCCTTTCTAGGGGCATTTTGGTTATTTCACCAGGTATCACAATATCTTTTCCTTGTGATCATTCTTCCTCGAATGGTGACGATATGCAAAATTTAGCTCAAGGCAACAAGGTTACTACTTTTAAACAAACATAAGTCTTCGAAATCAATTATGAAAGTTTACCTTCAAAGTCCTCATTTAGGCCAATAAACAAGTGTGGGTACTTGGCCCTCGTATCTTCCTCTGCTTCCCATATGTCTTCTTCCACGAATTGGTTTCTCCACAATAATTTTACTAAAGCAATCTCCTTGGTCCTCAATTTGTGAACTTGTCAGTCTAGTATTTGCACTAGGACTTCTTCATAGGACAAATTGAATTTAATCTCAACTTTTTAAATAGGGACAACCAAAGAGAGATTTCCAAAGAATTTTTTAAGCATAGAAATATGAAACACTGGGTGTATAACACCCAACTTTGCTGGTAACTTAACTCGTAAGCTACACTACCAACCCTTCTCAGAATCTGGTAAGGGCCAATATATCATGGACTGAGCTTCCCCTTTTTCTTGAATCTCATAGCTCCTTTTATCGGTGATACCTTCACATATGACCAATAACCTACTTTAAATTCCAAATCTCTCCTCCTACCAGCAGCGCAAGACTTTTGCCGACTCTGGGCTGTCTTTAACCTTTCCTAAATAACCTTTACCTATACCTTGTTGGAATAGATCTGGCCCTATTAATCCTACCTCACCAACTTCAAACCACCCAATGTGTGATCTACGCTTTCTCCAATAGAGGGCCTCATATGGTGCCATCTGTATGCTAGCCTAGAAACTGTTATTTTATAGGAAAACTCAATCAAGGGTGAGTGATCATCCCAATTACCTTTAAAGTATATCATGCACGCCCTTAGTATATCCTCAAGGGTCCATATGGTTCGCTTCGCTTGCCTGTATGTCTATGGATGGAAAGTTGTACTAAGATTCACCTTTGTACCTAGCCCTTTCTGAAAGGACTTCCATAACTCTGCTGTGAACTGAGCTTCTCTGTATGAAATGATTGATATAGGGACCTCGTGTAGCCTAACAATCTCTTTAAGCTAAAGTCTGGCATAGTCCTCAGCTGTGTTAGTCGTGTTGACAAGTAGAAAGTGACTGACTTGGTCATTCCATCTACTATAACCCATATTGAATCATGCTTCCTACAGGATCGAGGTAAACCTATTATAAAGTCCATGTTAATCATCTCCCACTTCCATTCTGGAATTTTAATGTTCTGGTCCATAGATCAAGGCCTCTGGTGCTCTACCTTAACTTGCTGGCAATTCGTGCATCTAGACACGAATTCTTCAATGTCCCTCTTCATGCCACCCTACCAATAGACTTCTCGCAAATCTCTATAAATCTTTGTTGCACCAGGGTGAATAGAGTGTCTAGCATTATGAGCTTTAGCCAAGATCCTATCTCTAAGGCTGTCAACACATGGCACACACAACCTGCCTTGATACCTTAAGACTCCATCTCCCCCTTTTGCAAACACTAATACTTTCTATTTTTGAACCTCTTCTTTCAACTGAAGGAGGATAGGATCCCTGTCTTGCTTTTCTTTCACCTTTACCAGTAAGGATGACTCTGCCTCATTTCTGATAATGGCACCACCTTCATTGGAATCTTCAATTTGCACCCCTAAATGGGCTAATCTATGCACCTCTTTAGCAAATTCTTTCTTTTCGTCTTCTATGTGAGCGGTGCTTCCTATGGTCGACATGCTAAGAGCATCAATTACTACATTAGCTTTAGCTAGGTGATATAGGATGCTCATGTCATAATCTTTCAGCAGCTCCAACCACCTTCTCTACCTCAAATTCGACTCTTTGTAGATAAATACATAATGCACACTCTTGTGGTCTGTGAATACATCCACGTGCCCACCATAAATAGAGTGTCTCTATATCTTTAAGGCAAACACATAGCAACTAGCTCAAGATCATAAGTTGGGTAGTTCTTCTCATGAGTCTTAAGCTATCTGGAGGCATATGCTATCACCTTGCATCTCTGCATCAATACGCATCCCAACCCAACTCTAGATGCATCACAATATACCAAAAAGTCATCAACTCCTTCGGGTAGGGATAAGACTGAGGCCGTGGTTAGCCTAGTTTTCAACTCTTAGAAACTTTTCTCACAAGCTTCTGACCATTTGAGCTTAACCTTCTTCTGAGTGAGTTTAGTCAAAGGAGTTGAGATGGAAGAAAATCCATCTACGAACCATCTATAGTATCCAGCCAAGCCCAATAAACTCCTTATCTTTGTTGGAGTTGTGGGCCTTGGTCAATTCTTCACTACCTCAATCTTTTGGGAATCAACCTGTATACCTTCACCAAACATAATATGCCCCAGAAAAGCCATAGATGCCAGCCAAAACTCACATTTGGAAAATTTTTCATAAAGTTGTTGATCCTTAAGGGTCTGGAGGATGATTCTAAGATGGTTAGCATGTTCCTCCTTTTTCTGGGAATATATCAAGATGTCATCTATGAGCACAATAACGAACATATCTAGGCATAGCCTCAACACCCTGTTCATAAGATCCATAAACGCTGCTGGCGCATTCGTCAGTTCAAATGACATGACCAAAAACTCATAATGGTACCTACTAAAAATGTTGAATGTTAAATGAGAATGTAAATGAATATTAAGGTGATAACACTCTTGTATAATCTTAAGATAATTGGTTGAAGAAAGGGATGTTGCATTGATCCACGACTTGAAATCGGTAGGGTTGGTTGCGTGCTAAAATGTTCAGGTTGGTGTAAAAGCATGTTATTGTGCCTTTATTACCTACTTGTACATTTGAATGTTATCTTTATATCTCAGCTATGTTCTTGTCATTTGATCTGGTTGTGTTGATATATTTTGGGACTTGTAAGGAACTTGTTTAATTCGCCCATTTGTACAAATTGCCTGATCATTTAACATCCTTGTGCACTTTGTCCTTCTTGTGGTTGTGACTTTGTCACTATTGGCATGCC
Organism: Solanum clarkiae; assembly: GCA_011800125.2. Classification (NCBI taxonomy): domain Eukaryota; kingdom Viridiplantae; phylum Streptophyta; class Magnoliopsida; order Solanales; family Solanaceae; genus Solanum; species Solanum clarkiae. Next base: position 10,338,836 of record JAABOM020000096.1, read on the forward strand.
TTTTTTTGGATCAATTGCCATCTTGATTGTGAATTGTTGGTTCGTTCTAAGTGTGGATGTAGTCCACCTTGTGTACGAACTAGAAAGTCACTCTTAATATGGTCCTTGGTTCTCTTGATAATTGGGTTTTCACCCTTTTTGATATAGGGCTTTGGTCCTTCTTGATACTTGATTATGTTTGGTGTGATAGCATGACTTACATAATGAGTGAAACTTTTCATTTGAATGTCTTGTTAAACTTGTTCCAGGAACCCTTGATACTTAGATCTTTAAATATCCTACTAGATGCTATTGTGTATTTGTTCACTTGGTGTATTTACTATTTTCCAATTGTGTTTCCCTTTCACTTCAGAAGGGTAAATTAAAGGATTTAAGGTTCTCAGCTTTTAGCTTTTGCACCACTAAGCTTCATGCTTAGTGATAATTGTTTATATCGTAGAGAGTACTCGAATGATGCTTGAGGATGGTCATTGAAGATAAATTTTGGGAGTTGTACAGAAGATCACATTTGCATCTAGACATATATATATATATTGTAGTAGTTTTGGGACATGTACATGATTCTCCTGTTGCATATGTATGTATAAATTTGAAAAGATAATATAAATTATAGAACCATGGGTTATAACTTTAAGTTTTGGCTTGTTTAGTTAAATTTGAGTCGACGTGCTCTTCCATATTAAAATACCAGTTAAGTTAAGATGATAGTATGAAATGAAAACTAGTAAATTTTATGTCTTTGCATTTTAATATCGATAATACTTTTCAGTGTGCTACTACAGTTTGTGCAATATATAAATATCTCGCAATTTAGTAGTCTCAATTACTTGCAAGGTACTCACGCCAAAAACTTGAGCTAGACTCAATTGTACAACCTTTAGAACAAAATCTTATACCTTTAAATATTTTAAATTCATTACTTAAATATGATTAGTAGGTTACATGTTGAACTCTTCATATGTTGATAAGTGGTACGTAAGCCTAGAATGTACAAAAGTGGTATCCTCCTGTAATGGTTGCCACATATCCAATCTATGCCTAGGATGACATACCATGTCTAACTCAACCAAATCAACTACTATTTCCTTCTGATAGACTAATATTGGACATCACCTATAAATTCTTTGGGCTAAAATAGACTCTCCAGTAGGAGTGGAAACACTGAAAGACTCAAGAAGACATTCTGGACAGACCCCAAACTTCATGGCTCTAACAATATGGAAATTGGGTCTAATAATACATAGACATCATAAGTAAAGATTTTTAGCATACAGATAATCACATATGGGGAGTTCTCCTGCTCCTCTCTGGTGGCCATGGCATATAAGCGGTTTGTGCCCTCTCTTGCTCCTGATGTAGTGCCCCTCTGAATTGGCTTACACTGCGGTGCTAAAGAAATTGATTGTGATCTGTTACCTCTCAAGTTCTGCCTCCACATGGGATAATCCTTCTAGAAGCGTCCCACCTAACCATATTTGAAGAAATCATTCGTGCCGATAAGGCACTCTCTAGGATGAGACCTGCCACGCTTACTACAAACGGGATAACAGTTCGATCCTTGAGATATGCTACCCTATGACTGGCTGCCCAAAAACCTATGGTTCTGTGATTTTTTCTCATTTCTGACTCTCGGCGCAGGTGCACTAGCTGACAAATTTGCTGGCCTGGATATCTTAGGCTAAAAGGATGAGTTTCTTCCACTTCCAGCCCCTCTCATACCCGTCTCTTGGCCCGATGTCTTGGCCCTCTTGCTCATCAACTCTTCCCTATCCTGCATTTTCTCCTCCTCCGCCTGCTGTACATAAGTCATTAGATGGGCTATATACATATCCCCAATCAACATCGCATTCCTTCCCTCTCTCTTAGTTATCTTAGAGAGCCTAACACGAGTAGGTCCATCCTAGTATGCATGTCTGCCAAAATTGCTGGAGCATAACAGGACAGCTGAGTAAATTTGAGGATTTACTCCCCCACACTCATAGTCACTTGTGCAAGATTCAGAAATTCCCTCACCTAAGCCTGCCTCATCTCTCTGGGAAAGTACTGTCCCAAAAAGGGCCCCTCAAACATTGCCCAACTCAAACACTGTCCCATAGTCTAGCTACTCCCTTTAGCTGGTAGGCAGCCAACTACACGCACTAAGTATCACAAATATGCATAGCCTGGAACACTTTCTTGAGCTCCTCAATAAAATTCTCAAGATCCTCCTTTATATTAAACCCTGTAAACTCTGGTGGGTTCATCCTCAGAAACTCCCGAACCCTAGCGGTATTCGACCCATCATTCCTACCATTACCCTGGTGACCTCCCTATATAGTGACTGCCTAAGCCAAAGTATAGATGTCCTAGAAGAGCTCAGTATTGGAGTTATCTACTTGTTATGGCTGCTCAACAGGCACAGTTGGTCCTCTAGGTCCCTCAGGAACTGGGCCAGGCTGGTTTGCATTTCTCTTGGCTGGGAGCCCTCTGCCCCTTACTGGTCCGTCGACTTTAGGTGGAGGCATGATCTGAAAAAAAAGGCGCGAATGCACAAGTTAGAAGGGGAATGATAGAGGTAAACTCTAAAGCAAGGGGGGAGGGGATAACAAATGATGGTGACTCCTTCTAATGCCATGTAGCCCCTCTACTATAGATGTGGCGTGCTTCACACCCATAATACAAACTCTACTAGACATGGTTCCACGGACTCGTTGGGACTCTTGAACTCTTTGCTCTGATATCAAATTTATCACACCTCGATTTCACACCCTAGACATGGCCGGCACCTGAAACCATTACTGGTCCCAAGCAAACCACTTGGCTTAGATACTTACTCAACAAAAGACTTAAATAATCATGGGAAGGCTTTAAACAAAATGCTAAGACCATCAATCTATTTGAATAAACTGAATGAGAACCAGCTCTACAATAAGTCAATTAAGCCAGAACTTAAGTATCTGACATATAGTCTAGGGAACCTCTACTAGAATAGCTTGAAACTACTACCGGGACAGGACCGTGGTAGCCATAAGTGATAATAAATGTTAGAAGGGAAAACATAAATAATAAATTTGAGCCTCTAGCTGAGAAGAGGCCTCACCAATAGCTGAGTGAGGGGTCTGGTCCTCAACGAAGCAACTGTTGAGGGACTCTGTCATCTGCATCTGCATCATGAAATGATGTAGGTCCTAAGGATGTCAATACATGGAATGTACGATATATAAAATGGACAAAATGGAACTTAAGGTAATGCAACACTACTCAAAAGACATGAAGCATATCTCAGAATGAAGTAACACAATAATAAGTACTCTGTATGCTGAAAATAACATGTTGATAACTTTCATGTAAAACATATCTTACATTAGCTTGGGAAGTTTCTCTAACCAACAATCATCACTATGATCTTTGTTGTGATACAGTGTCTTTCCCACGCTATCAGAGTCGTCCCGTACTTCGTTGGCATAGGGGACAAAAAACTAAGGGAATGGATCCATTCCAAAATTAGGCCATCTCAGTGGCAAGTGAGGAGTTGTACCTTGGTACAATCTTATCCTATGCTGGCTACGTAGTTTATGAGTTCAAGTTACTATCATTACTCTCACTCATGTCGGTACTTAATACTACTCCCAAAATTATTAATTATATGCTTATACTTGAAAGAATATTCTTGCTCAAGGTATTACTTCCTTTTCTTTGGGGACTTAAGCCAACTTTACTTTCTAACTTTCTCACCTTGAATCTTTGGCTTGACTGAAACTAGTATCTTTTCAAGTGTTTTGAAACATACCAGGTTACTCAGCTACAGTGCAAGAGCAAATCATAAAAATACTTCTTAAACTTTGTTCCAACTATAAGCTTTATGACTGTTTCATGAAATACATAATAAATTTACAGAAGTTCATCCATAGCTATAAATCTTGGTTCAATAACGTAACTGTATGCTAGAATCAGTAAAAGACATAATTCTACATCAAGAGGAACACATGAACAAACATTTGTATGAAATTAGCTAATACTGGAGGAAATCTTGACTTCAGCTTGAAAACAAAATCTTGGGAAGAAATTTGGAGATTTTAGATGCTAAGACATTACTAAAATAATCTTTCGAGGGCCTTACATACTAGGGGAAAGAGTTCTTGGAAGACTTGAATAGATTCTTGAAAGCCCTAACTAGTTCTTGGTTTTACACTTGAGTTTTCTTGAACTTATTCTAACGTTTATGGAGAAGATTCTGCATTTTTATGAATAAACCGGTTGAAAGAATGACTAATTAAGGTCTAAGGAGGGTGGGAAAGGTCAGAACTACCCCTCCTTAATTAGAAGAGCAAAAATTAGAAAAAAAATAACTTGTCCGTGTTGCACCTCGGGTTCGGACATACATATATTTTTCTATTTCGAGAATTCCAGTTCCCATTGAAAAATAATGAAAAAACTTAACTGTGGATCTGCACCCCTGGCGCGTCCCGCCTTGGCCGTGGATCTTTACTGCCAGACTATTAATTAGCAAAAATTTTAATTCGACTCGGTTGCTCAAAAATCAAATTGAGACCATTTTCTCACTAAATTTTTTGAGTTAATCGTAAATCCGATGTCAAATTTGTGAACGGAGCATGGGAATACGCGTTACGTGCATGGTTCCTTTCTAGGGGAATTTTGATAATTTCGTCGGGTGTCACAAATATAATTTTTTTTAATTAAATCCAAAAATAGTGTGAGTACGCCTCAGGGCCGTGATGCGCCCTAGTCGCGACCCGCACTTAGTTTTTTTAGAAAATTTTCGACGGAGATTGGAAAAATCATTCAAAAAATTTTTTGACAAAAAATGCACTAGTACGTGACGGGTCCGTGACACGAACCTGTTACCCTGAGGTTCAAAAATTTTAAAATTTTTTGAGGGACATTCCAGATATAGTCCCACCTATCCTAGACCAATAACCTATCATTTTAAAATTATTTTTTCCCTAAAATTCTCAAACTCACGCAAATTCCTCTTACTTTTCCACGAACATCAGTCAGAGCATAGATCAGAGAACGAACGGGGAATTAGGCTTTGGAAAAGGGTTCTTCAAAATCTTCAAGAAAATTTAATTTTTGGTATTTAAGGCTACCTAAATTCTTATTTTCGTGCCTAATCTATAATTACTATCAAGAATGCTAGTCCAAAGTCAAGCCAATTTCAGTCCTATGATCTTATTCAGAAATTCTAGAACCTTATCATGAAATTTTTATTATTTCGTTATTATTATGCTAATAACTTCATTGTAGAGTAGATCACTGTAGATTCCTGAAGTATTAGTATATTTACAAGAACCCTAGATGAGTTTTGATAACCATTCCATTATCATGTTATAATTGCATTGAAAAGTTATCTAATCTAAAGTATGAGTCAGTTTCAAGAAGTACCTAAGCATGAATCATATAAGTAGTCTATTTACTATACCATCTTTTGAGCATTGCATATTAGTTTTAAAATATCAGTCCAGTTAGTTAAAACATTCTGCATTACTATTCATCATGCATAAATTTCAGAATTTGAGGAAACTTACAGTTGCAAATGCATCATTTTATTAGTAAACAACATGCCTATTTTCTTTCTTTAAAGAAAGCATTACCAGTTATGAGAAAACATTATCAGTCTTGAGAAAGAAAAAGTCAGTTTAAAGAAAATATCTAGAGCTAAGGCTCTAAGCAATATATTTTTCAGTTACCCCTAAAGTGGGATATTTATTTACAGTTAATGAGCACAGTGCATGTTTTGGAGTAGTATAGAACACCGATGTGGGTATGAATTCAGATAACTCCAACCCCATAAACTATATAGCTAGTGTAGGGTAGGATTGTACTGGATGTACAATTCCTCATTGCCACTGAGATGGCCCAGTTTTTGGATGAATCCACTCCCCTAGTTTTCATTCTTTACCCCGGCAAAGTATGAAACAATTCTGACAACATGGGCAAGACATTGTATCATCACGAAGCTCATAGTAGGGGTTGTCGGTTAGAGAAACTTCCCAAGTTATAGTATACATGATTTTCAGACACAAGAAAAGTAGCAATTGCATATACATTAAATAAGATATTTTGTTGTCATGCACTACTTATGTTATTGAATTATTTTCAACATTTAGCGTGTGATTTTGAGTATTGAATCCTGAGTTTTCCTATTTTATCCATTTTACATACCGTACATTCTATATACTAATACCTTTGGTGATGCATCATTTTATAATATAGATTCAGGTATCCACATGATAGCAGACATTCAGTAAGACAGTTTTCCAGAAGCAGCTGGTGAGACCTCTTCATTTTCAGAGGACTCTAATTAGTTTAGTTTTGGTATTTTATTTTACAGTCAGGTAGACGTGGATCTTGTTGCAACACCTATCTCAGTATAGTAGAGGCTTCATGGACATAGTTAGTAAATTGGTCTAGTCTTTCCATTTAGACATTTTAAGCATTATTACTAATTGTATGAAAAGTTATTTTCAGACTTTGTATAAAGCTTGTTTTGGGATTCTTTGAGTTTTCATTAAATATTTTAAAAGATTCATCTTGTGAAGTTTCTGCATGCATGTAAAGTTTCTAGTTTTGTAAGTCAGCAAGGCCAAGGTTCGCTTGGGGACCAGCAATGGTTCCCGAGTGCCAATCACATCTAGGGTATAGACCCGGGGCGTGACAAAACGCCATCAAAAATATAATTATTAAACTACCTGTTAAGCCTTAACTTGGATTTTTGTTGTTAATACTTTTATCTATCTGAAAAATGATCACTTGAATTGCTTAGACCTCCAAATTTGCTTGTAACCGTCCCAGTGACCTCACTTGCACTAATTGCACCACCATTGAGTTTGGATATTGCGTACTCCCAAAGACGTGCACCATACCTTCAACGGTGAAATTTTGGATCAAATTGCTGCATTGAAAGAGAAGTGTCACGTGTGATAAATTCAGCAGATGCATAGGTATAGAGTTCACAGTCGATAAAGAAAAAAGCAACAGAAAAGGTGTTGAAAATGCGGAAATTATTAGCACCAAAGAAAATAAAAAAGAAGTTAGGAATAAAACATACTTTGAGTCAGGTTCTTGCTGTGGTATATTAGTAACTAGTAAGCACTTCAGCGGGTTTGTTCGACTTTTATCAACATATGCCGGCTCCAGGTGCCATTTGATGTTTGTCCATTTACCATAATACCGTACGCTACTTAAAAACAAAGGTATCGTTACAACAACTGATTGGACAACTTGTGATAGCATTTTGCTGTTCATTGCTCCCTCTAACAAATAGACCTACACAAAAAGGTACTTTTTCTTTATGTGAAAGACAACAAGGATCCACTGAAATGACTAACTGACATTCACTGGGATGATAGTAATTTAATATCATGAAAACAATGACCGACACCGTGATTAGGACATATTGAACTCATGTTCAGTTTAGACTCTTTCCACTTATTCTCTGCCATCAGAATTTATGGCATGAAAAAGCTATCCGTGGTGGTGTAGGTGAAGTGACTACGTAATGAATATTTAGCTTTTTTCACAAATAATACATAATCACATCAACATGTTGTTGCAAAAAAAGGTAGGCCACAAAACAAAAATAATTAAAAATAGTAACATTTAAACAAAACTTTATACCACTTAAATAATACATGCTTGACATGTTAATGTAAATACGAGATAAAAAGAATATTAAAATGTACCTCATCATCCCAAGGCCTCCTAGAATGAACCATTGTGTGAAACCTGTCCCTTTTATTAACCTTCACTTCTCCAAGATCAAGTAAGGTCTTTAACTTGTCGAGTGCCACTGTGTACGTCGATTTCCTACTTACAATTAAATAAGGTACATTTAAATGCAAGTGAGAGTAAAGAAAATTAAAATAATGAATAAAATATCATTTAGAACCATGACATTGTAATTAAACATGTTTCATCTGGTTGACACATCCTGAAAAACCATTCCATAAACATGTCCATGAGCTCATTAGGAACAATAAACTCATCAAATTTGTCAAATGAGTGTTTTCTTTCAAAGTGTACTAGTCCCTTAGGACATGAGCTTTCATCATTTGAGAGGCGAACATATGGAGATGTAGCATATTTTTTCTCAAATTTTTAATCCGGATTGCAATTCTGGAGTGGGTTCATTGATAATTGAATCAAGGCTATGATTTGTGTGTCTTTGAAATTGGAAAAATCATTGAGACTTGGTTTATGGAAACAACCTGATCCAGAATGGCCATGCTTTGAGACAAACATAAAAATCAGATAGAACAATTTATTTTTGTTATCATTCACTGTCAAAAATAACTATTTTAATCAATTAAATACTTGTGCCCGACTTTGTTATATCCATTAAATTGAAATCACCCCGTGAACTTTGACCAACATTTAAACATGTGTGTTATATATTTTAAGATGAATGAGTTGAGTGAAATGCCTAAATTTAAATTTCTGTTCAACAAATAGACCCATTAAAAGTAACTTTAACTTAAAATCATACCTGCATTGGGTGGATCCTTCCCACATAAATCAAATCCTATAAAAACAAAACTCATAAAAATATTAAATGCAAGTTCAGTTCTATAAATTTTGAATAAATTCAGGTAGGAAAATAAATACCTAAGGCTTGAGTCTCCTTTGACAATGACACATACTGAATATTAGATTTTTATTAAATTTTTATTAAAATGACATAAATTCAATTGAATAAAAGTTGGTATAAAATCATACAGGAATCCATACCTGGAGCTTGGACATCCTTCGGCAGTGAGTCATCTGCTGTATAGTAGATCAATATTTAAAATTCATTAAAATAACAACATAAATTAAACTATTAAACTAACAACTTCCTAAAAATACACAGATACTTACCACCCAAAGACAACAGATTGGTAAGATGCAGAATAACCTACCCCCCAAAAAAGAAAACAATAAATTGTATACAAAATTATAGATCATATTAAACCTTCACCTTATATGTTATTGATAATGTTCAAACATACTTCCTTATAGAAATATGGATGATCGTTAATAGTTTATTTACCCAACCTTGAGTCAGGGTTGATCCCATAGGAAATTAGTTGAAACAACTCTACTACTTATTCTATTTTCATAAAACAAATAAATACTGGAAGTTTATATGAGACTTTAAACTAAAATTCTAACTACAATTATGAATGCAAGCTAAATGAGCTAAGGCTTAGACAATTCAACAAAGGACTAGGGTTGCGGTCCCCATAGCATACAACTCAAAATAAGCGTTTAACATAGGTGATATTCGTTCATTGCATTGCATGTAATACCTAACAAGTTAGGTAATATCTAGTCCACTTCTCAGTTCTTCCTAACCATCTTTCATTTGCCACCTTTTAGTCTCAGAATACATGCATATTAACCCTTTCTCATTGGTTTTCATATTTACTATCCACTCTCAAGCTCAAGTATTTTACATACAAGTTAAATCCCAAGCCTAAGTATACCATCCCTTCTCGAGCTCAAGTGACTCAAACCTAGGTCGATTGCCTCTATCTACCATTGTAATTTCCTTTCCTAATCATTAATTTTTTCTCAGACAACTAATGAAAACACGCAACTTCTTAATGCATTGACTCTACAAAGACTTTCGATGAAGGAAAGTATATGATGTACTGTCAAAATAAAACACATGTGTTGTCTGAAACAAGGGATTTTGTGAGTTCTTAGAGCGACTTTTTAGTGTTTTGATGTGTTTTTGTGTTGATTTTGCAGAAAAGTTAGGTTGGCAGAATTTTGAAAAAACTTGTAGATTTTGCTGAAGTATAGACCATATGAGCCAACCTACGAGTCGTAGGTCAAGCTACGAGTTGTAGGGTGGTGTCATCGTAAGAATCAAAGACCAAAATCAGAAATCTGCCAAGTGAAGGTTACTTCTACGAGGACATCCTACGAGTCGTAATACACACCATGACTCATATAGGTGGACTCGTAGCAAGAATCAGAGAGCTAAAATATTGGATCAAAAAACTAAAGATCAGGATTACGAGACAAAAGTACGAGTCATAGCTCAAGCAACAACTCATACCTATGAATCGTACCTGTTTAGTCCAAGATGCCAAGAACCTAGTACGAGACCCCAACTACAACTCATAGGCCATCCTACGTGTCGTAACTGCGAGACTTATCATCTGCTACCTGTCTTTTCTATGTAAATTTTAGGGTTATTTTGTAAATACTATATATAGTTTAAGTTAGGTTTTTGAGGGGGGGTTCGACCAGTAGATAATCTACCATTACATTTTGAATATCCTCTTAGTTTTTAGGGTAGTTTATTGTTCTCTATTGGAAAAACCATTTTGGGGGTTGCAAATCTTACTTTGCACTCATTGTTGATCAATCAAGCTTGTGGGTTTGTAACTTATGGTGCCTATTCTCTTCATTGTTATTTATAAAACTCTCAACTATGTCTATCATGTGCATTTTTGCGTGTTTTTCTTTAGCCTTGAGTAGCTAAGCACCCACAACTTGGGGTTGTGGAAACCATGGGTAGTCGACTTGAAATAACCTAGGTTTCTTACATTTCTATGATTGGGGTTTTGCATGTGTTATCTATTTCACTTCATTTGTATTGTTGTTTGCTGGTGGCCAACACTAAACCCCACCTACTATCACGATCCCGACCAAGGTAGTGAGAAATAGGAAAAGGGAAGTCGATCACAAAATTCTATTGATGTATTCTCATCTAATAAACCAAACCTGACCAAGGGCAGGTTGACTGGGACTATAGGTAACGGTTAGTTGGCACGCCATGGTGTCCGACCAAGCGCCATGGTGAAATTTGACCTTCACCTTCACAAAAGGGCTGGAAGTACTTAAGTTACTGTCCTGCTGACAATGACCGCTTGCTCATTGGAGCGTGAACATCATTAGAAATTATGGCGCCAATGCCAGGTAATACGACTAGATTTTGATTTGATTTTACTATTAGTTAGTTTTAGTGCTTATTGCTAGAGTCTCTGGTACTTTTTTTTTGTTTTTGTTTTTGTTGTTTGATTTTATTTGCAGGGTATACTAGGTTGTATGCCCAACAAAAGGAGCAAAGGCAATCCCTTAGCTTTACTAAATTTGGAGATCCATAGACTACCAAGAAGAATGGCTCAAGTGAATAAGGATATTGAGGTTGAAGAGGATATGAATACGAATGAGGATATGGATAGAGAGGAGAATCCACCATAAAGGGGTAAAAGGCCACAACTCAGGGACTTCACTGAAAATGCTTATGGGTGGAATCAATATGAATTGGACCAAATGGCTATGGATTTTACTGGTGCTATAGTACTGCCTTATTTATCGGCTGATACTAAGTTCACGGTATCGAGTGGATTACTCCAAATGATCCAAAATCGAGGACCATTCACAGGGCTACCTTTGGAAGATCCCCATTGTCTTCTTCAAAATGTGGTGTTTGTTTGCAAGAGTGTTTTGGGGATGCAAAAGCTTTCTCTCGATATTGTGGGTTTGAGAGTGTTTCCACTATCATTGACTAGAAATGTGGCTATATGGTTGTCCGAGCTTCCTCTGACTACGATCACAAGTTGGGCTGAACTTCAGAGAGTATTCCTCAAAAGATATTTCTCAAGATCAAAGAAGTTAAAGCTCAAGGACCAAATCAAAAACTTTGAGCAATTGCCGGGTGATTCTATTTACATAACATGGGAGAGGTTTACCAAATTCTTGAGGATGGTCCCCGACCACAAGATTGTTGATGACGACATGGTTAAAATTCTCTATCGGGCACTTGATGAAAATAGCCAAGCTCATCCCGATACGATTATGGGAGGCATGTTCCTAGACTAGCCTCTTGCATTGATAGCCATAAGAATGGAGCAAGTGGTCAAAACAAATCGAGCATGGGGACAATGAGAGTGGGGTGTGATGATACCTTCTTGTGTGGTTAGTACTAATAATAAGCAAGCAAAGGTAAACGAAGAGATCATAGAGCAACTTGCCTAACTTCACACAAGTATGGACTTGGTCTTAAAGCAAAACAAAGCAAGTGTCCACGCAATCACTCACCAACCTTCGAAGGCTCCCATCTATGATGATCCATTCTTTGATAAGGATGTATGTTTTGTAAGCAACCAAGCGGCGAGTTTTCAGAATAACCCCCAACATCTAATTCGGACTATTGGAGGCAAGGTTCCGAGAATCAAGGTTAGAGCTTCAACTGTGATGGGATGTATAGAGACAATCGGGGTGGATACTATGAGAGAGAGAGAGAGAGTTCCAGATGCAGAGTGGTGAAGAAGAGAGGGCTACAGCAATGGTCCTTACGTACCATCACACAATAGTGATGCCTTGTCAAGTAACTCTATGATCGAAGATATGTTCAAAAAATTATTGAAATGAGCCAACCACCAAGATGAGACTTTAAAGGGAATGAAAGCAAATATCTTAAGTATTAATCAAAAGACAGAGTCTCACTCGGTAGCAATTAAGTAACTTGAGCAATAATTTGGGCAAGTGTCTTCACAATTGAACTAACGCCCAAAGGGCACCCTACCAAGCAGTACAATTTAAAATCATAAAAATGAAGGGCATTTCATGGCAATGATGACTTGGAATGGAAAAGGTGTTGCGAAACCCCTATATGAGAGGCGAAAAATGGAAATTGCAAGAAGATAATGAATGAAGGAACCCAGGCAGGCAACATGGATGAGTAACCCAAGAAGTATAAAACTTTTCCAAGGCCTCCTCCTCCCTTTCCTCAAAGGCTTGAAAAAAGAAAGAAGGAAGGTGTGTTTGAACAATTTTTGGTGGTGTTAAAGAATTTGTTGGTGCATATCCCTTTATTTGATACCCTTGAGAGGATGCTAGGACATGCCAAATGGATAAAAGACCTTGTCAAAAGGAAGCTAAATGTGAGCCAAGACCTCTCCAAAAATGTTCAGTGTTGTAGTGCCATCACTATAAAGTCATTAGTGCAGAAGCGCAAGGACCCGGGTGTATTTACCATACCATGTACGGTAGGAGAACTAGCATTTGCTAAAGCACTATGTGATTTGGGGCTAGCATTAACTTAATGCCTCTCGCCCTATTCTGAAAGATGGGTTTGGGGAGCCTTGTCCCTACAAAAAATACAGTTTTTGATGGTAGATAGAACAGTCAAAAAGCCTGTGGAGATCCTGTATGATGTATTGGTAAAGGTGGACAAATTTATATTTCTCGCAAATTTTGTTATACTTGACTATGAAGATGATTTTTCAGTTCTGATCATTTTGGGAAGATCTTTCTTAGCCACAATTCAAGCTTTAGTCAATATGGAGAAGAGTCTACTTACTTTCAGGTTTGGTGATAAAGTCGTGGTGTTTTAAGTGGGTCAGCAGGATGGAAGTAGCTTTGAGTTCCAAGTCATCTCAATGATTACAATGGATGTCGAGGAATAAGCAGAGATCCTAGTTGAATTGAGGCTTGGTGTTGATCCTCTAGAAAGCGTGTTGATGAACTTCGATGATGACAACATTCCTGATTATGAGGAGGCAGTAAATGCTCTTGGGGTGTCAATTAGTGACAATCAAGGTTGGAGTTGGATTTATGCATTAGGGAGATGCCACCTACAAGACCCTCTATAGAAGTTCCAGTAAATTAGAGTTACAAGCATTACTATCGCATCTGAAATATGCATACTTGGGAGGAAATAGTACATTACCTGTCATCATTGTAGAATATTTAAGTGAAGCCCAAATAGAAGTACTAGTCTCAATTCTCAAGCAGTATAACAGAGCTATTAGGTGGACAATTGCAGACATTATTGGCATACCCACGGGGATATGCACTTATAAAATGCAGCTAGTCCAAGATTACAAACCGAGTATTGAGCATCAAAGGCGGTTGAATCCCCCAATGTAACAGGTTTTGAGGAAAGAAATCATCAAGTGGTTAGATGTAGGAGTAATCTACCTAATCGCTGACAGTGAGTGGGTGAGTCCAGTGCAATGTGTTCCAAAGAAAGGGGTATCACCATGGTGCCAAATGAAAAGAATGATTTAATTTCTATGCAACCAGTTGATGGAGAGTGTGCATGGACTATCAAAAATTGAACGCTTGCATTGAGAAAAATCATTTTCCTATGCCATTTATGGATAAAATGCTTGATAGACTTGCAGAGAAGGGTAGGTATTTTTTCCTTGATGCTTATTCCTGTTATAATCAAAAATTTCATTGCACCTGAAGACCAAGAGAAGACCACTTTTATATGTCCATATGGTACATTTGCATTTAAGAGAATGTCATTTGGATTATATAATGCTCTAGCAACCTCTCAAAGATGCATGATGTCCCTTTTCTCTGATATGTTAGAGAGCACTATTGAAGTTTTCATGGACGATTTTAGTGTGGTGGGTCAATCTTTTGAAGAATGTCTATTGCATTTGAGTAACGTATTAGAAAGATGTGTAGAGAGTCACCTACTGTTGAGTTGGAAAAAATGTCACTTTATGGTCAAAGAAGGCATATCGTGCTTGGTCATAGAATGTCAGGCAAAGGAATTGAGGTGGATAAAGAAAAATTGAGGTGATAGAAAAACTGCCACCATCAATCTCGGTAAAAGGTATTAGAAGTTTTCTGTCCATGATTGATTTTACCTCCATTTTATAAAGGATTTCTTTAAGATCTCATAACACTTATGTAAGCTGCTAAAGAAAGATGCGAAGTTAGTGTTTGATGATGCATGCATGCACGCCTTTGAAGAATTGAAAAGAAGTCTAACCACAACAACCATTATCATAGCTCCCAATTGGTCACAACCATTTGAGTTAATGTGTGATACAAGTGGGGTGGCACTCAGTGTGTTATTGAGGCAACAAAGAGAGAGAAAGAGTCTTGCATCTGATCTAAAATGCCAACAAAGCACTGAATGTGGCACAGAAGAATTACATTATGATAGAACAAGAATTGCTTGCGTTGGTGTTTGCATTTGAAAAATTATGTTCATACTTGTTGGGAGCTAAAGTGATTGTGCATACAGACTATGCGACACTCAAATATCTGATGGCGAAGAGAGATGCAAAGCGAAGGTTGATTAGATGGGTAGTTCTCTTGCAGGAATTCAATTTGGATATGATTTATAGAAAAGGATCAGAAAACCAAGTCGCCGATCACCTTTCTAGATTAGAAGATGAGGCTATGATAAAGTTTGATGATAAGCTGGACATAAATGACTCATTCCTTGATAAAAGAGTTCTAGCAGCGTCACATGATCTTATACCTTGGTTTGCAGATCATGCTAACTATTTGGTGAGTGATATAGCGTCTATTGATTTGAACACCCATCAACGTCGCAAGTTTATACATGATGTAAAGAAGTTCTTCTGGGATAAGCCATATTTGCTTCACATTTGTGCAGATGGGATCATATGTAGATGTATTCCAGAGGTGGAGATGAAGAGCATTCTTAAGGCATGTCACTCTTCATTGGTGGGTGGCCATTACAGTGGAGCTCAAACGGCTTACAAGTGTTGCAGTGTGGCTACTACTGGCCGTCATTACACCAGAACACCTATGATTATGTTAAGTCTTATGATAGATGTCGAAGAGAGGGAGGAGTTTTTCATAGGCACGAACTCCCTCTAAATCTTATTTTGGTCAAAGAGCTATTTGACGTTTGGGGAATTTATTTTATGGGAACCTTTGTTAGCTGTCACGGTAACAAGTACATTCTGGTTGCAGTTGATTGTGTCTCCAAGTGGGTGGAGGCCATGGATTTATCGAACAACAAGTGTAAGAGTGTTATGGGATTTCTTCGCAAAGTACTTTTTTCAGGTTCGGTACACCTCGAGCAATTATCAGTGATGGAGGTTCTCATTTTTGCAATCGACTGTTCAAAGCTCTCCTTGAATGGTATGGTGTGAAGCATCGTATGGCAACCCCATATCATCCCTAAACTAGTGGACAAGTGGAGGTATCAAATAGGTAAATAAAGCAAATCTTATCCAAAACTGTGAATGTGAATCGTACTAATTGGTATGCTTTATGAGCCTACCAGACTTCCTTGAAAACTCCCATTGGAATGTCTCTATATCAACTGGGTTTTGGGAAGGCATGCCACCTGCCGTTTAAACTAGAACACAAGGCGTTGTGGGCATTGAATCAGCTGAATATAGATTTGCATAAAACGGCAACCTCCAGGTTAATGCAAGTGAATGAACTTGATAAGTTTAGACTGCGAGCATACGAGAGCTCCAGTTTGCACAAACAACGAATGAAAGTTCAACATGAGCGCAAAATTGAATATCGCCAATTTGCGCTGGGAGATATGGTATTACTTTACAACTCGAGGTTTAGATGATTTCCAGGAAAACTCAAATATAAGTGCATGGGGCCTTGCACAGCCGTGCGTGTTTTTAGTCATGGACCTATAGCAGGGACGAAAATACTTTCAAAGTCAATGTATAAAGGGTTAAAAGGTATATAAGTGACATGAAAGATATTAGAACAGTGAAAGATTGGGACCATGAAGAGGCATAAACACAAAAGCTTCCTTTCGTGCCACGATAATAAATTAGGCACTCCCTAGGAGGCAACCCAAGGTACTCACTTGCACCTTTTCTTCGTGTTTTTACTTTGAGGACGAAGTATCATCTTTTGGTGGGGTGGTGAAAGTTCTAGATTAAGGTAATGTCTGAGTAGCCTCAAGTCTATAACTTCCCCTATATTTGATCCCATGGTTTTCTTGCCATGTTTCTTTTTCTTGTGGATGTTTAATATTCTATTGAACCGGCATGTTTAGGAAGTATAGATAATTTGTAAATGCATAGTAATGTTATCTGTTGGCATATATATAGTTCTTAACTGTTCTTTAGACTTTTGATGAAAAATTAAGTACCCTCAAGATTTTTGAGGTTGTGATTATTGATGCATTCATACATTTTTGAGTATATGGCAATGTTTGGTTTGATACTATGAAGGTAAGCTGAGACTGGAAACACGACATGTGATTCTATACTTGATTGTGGATGCAAATGCCATGTCTATGTGAGCTTATTTTGCTACATTCATGCATTTTGTAGGGACTCAAAACATTCCTTGTTACTCTTAGATTGTTTTGGGTGATATGGTAGAGATGGAAAGGATCTCAGCCCCTTGTTCTTTGAGTGAAACCACTTTTAGTCTAAATGACCCACCAAGTAAGTGAGTGAATCCCTTGTCCCAAATTCTTGAGCTTCTTATGCACTCATTCTTTCTTGATATTCTTCTAACGTAACCTTATTTAATGAAATACCTTGATATTGGCCTCGGTCTATCCTTGAACATGTGAACCTTAATTGAGGCGAAAGGCCTAAGTTGAGGGTGGCTACAATTGGTGGCCCTGGTTTGAGGCATAGATATTGTGTACTTCACCTGAGGCTAAAAGTCTAAGATAAGGGTGGCCCCTATTATGGTAAAGTAATAATAATATAGTTAGGTGGGAAAGAAAGAAAGAAATAAGAAAGGATAACCCAAGTGAAGAAAAAGAAGATAAGTGGCTTAAATAGAGAAAAAGTTTTAAAAAAAAAAGAGTTTCAAAATCAAGGCACAATTGAAAAAGAGAAAGAAAGCACTCGAGAAAAGTTCAAAATAGGAGAACAAGGGTGGATTGATTTAAAAGGGGTTGGATTATGAAAGAAAAAAGTGTTGGTAAACATGGTTCAATGATAGCTTTAGTCACTATTTTCCCAAAATACCATGCCAAAGCACCCTGAACCTATGTTACAAGTCTATAAGTCCTAAAGTGATCCAACTCCACTTTATCACCAAGCCAGAAGATGAGTATAGTGGCAAGCATATGGTGTTAGTCAGTATGCTTGAATTTCAATTATGAGAGTGAGAATGCTTCCTTAGTTCCCTGAAATCTAAATACTCTTGAGTGAGTATAAGGGACTTCTTTTTAGTGAGGGCATTTGTTCTGTATGAGTAGCATATGACTATACCAATGATTGTGGACAGTTGATGCCCCTTAATTTATCATAGTTAGATTGCTATATATCTCATTATGTTCCTGTTTGCTCAATAATTTTACCAATCTGTTTTGAAAATAGTAATTGGGTACTTGAGCATGAGGAGTTGATATATATGCCTTCAATATAGTTGTAATGTATTTCTTGAGGACAAGCAACAATTCTAAGTTAAGGGTGTTGATGTGCTTTAGAAATACAACACATTTGGAGCCTGAAACAAGGGATTTTGTGAGTTCTTGAAGCGACGTTTTAGTGTTTTGATGTGTTTTTGTGTTGATCTTGCAGAAAAGTTAGGTTGGCATGATTTTGAAGAAAAGTTGCAGATTTTGCTGAATTATAGGCCGTATGAGCCAACCTACGAGTTGTAGCTCAAGCTACGAGTTGTAGGGTGGTGTCGTAGCAGTAATCAGAGACTAAAATCAGAAATCTACCAAGTGAAGGTCACTCCTACGAGTCGTAATACACACTATGATTCATATAAGTGGACCCGTAGCAAGAATTAGAGAGCAAAAATGTTGGACCAAAAAAATGAAGACCAAGACTATGAGACAAACATACGACTCGTAGCTCAACCAACGACTCGTACCTATGAGTCGTATCAGTTCAGTCCAAGATTCCAAGAACCTAATACGAGACCCCGACTATGACTCGTAGGTCATCTTATGAGTCGTAACTGCTAGACTTATCAGCTGCCAGTTGTCTTTTCTGTGTAAATTTTAATGTTATTTTGTAAATACTATATATAGTTTAAGTTAGGTATTTGAGGGGGAGTTTGACCAATAGACATTCTACCATTACATTTTGAATCTTCTCTTAGTTTTTTAGGGTAGTTTATTGTTCTCTATTGGAAAATCCATTTTGGGGGTTGCAAATCTTACTTTGTACTCATTGTTGATAAATCAAGCTTGCGGGTTTGCAACTTGTAGTTCCTATTCCCTTCATTGTTATTGGTAAACTCTCGACTATGTCTATCATGTGCATTTTTGTGTGTTTTACTTTAGCCATGACTAGCTAAGCACCCACAACTTGGGGTTGTGGGAACCATGGGTAGTTGACTTGAAATAACCTAGGTTTCTTGCATTTCTATGATTGGGGTTTTGTATTTATTATCTATTTCCCTTTATTTTTATTGTTGTTTTGTGGTGGCCAACACCAAACCCCACCTACTATCATGATCCCGACCAAGTTAGTGATGAATAGGTAAAGAGAAGTAGATGAAAAAATTCTATTGATGTGTTTTCATCTAATCAACCAAACCTAAACCAAAGAGAGGTTGACCGGGGCTATTGGTAATAGTTAGTTAGCACGCCATGGTGGCCGACTAAGCGCCATGGTGAAATTCGACCTTCACCTTCACAAGAGGGCTGGAAGAACCTAAGTTATTGCCCTGTATGCAAATCATAAATTATAGTTATGTTATCTAGGGTAATCAAGCTGACGAACCATGGGGAATACAATTCCCGAGTTGTTCCCCAAATTAAGTGTTTCCTTGCATTATAGTTAGCGTTTGTTTTATTTTGTGTTTGAATCACAAAAACCCCATATTTAGAGATTGTAGTCATAAAGGCTAGAAATGATTAGTAGTGAAGTCTTGTAGTCAAGCTCTATATTCCTTCTAGATTCGACCCTAACCTCAATTAGGTTAATTGTTGACAATGACAGCTTTCTTATTGGAGCTTGAACATCATAAGTATAATATAGGCAATACAAATCCCAAATAAAACCATACGTTCGAGTACTTAGTTTAAACATCATAATTCCCACAACCCTAGTTGTGGGCTTATATTATCGAACTTGCAAAAATTGAAACGTAAAACATGGTATAATTCATATTTAAATTACTTATAAAGAAGAAAAAACCCAAGTCTTGAGTTACATGAATAAACGATAACCAAAAATTTGATTGCAACTTCAAAAGATAGTCCAAATGCACAACAAGAATCTTTGTTCTTTTTTCTTATTGCCTAACCTTGTTAGTGGATGAAAACTTATGAAAATTTAATATTTCTGATTGTGATTTTCAGTCCAAAATTGTAGAGATTAATGGTCCCTAGAAAGAAAATAAAACAAATTCATATAGTGTCTAAACCTAACCTAAAACAAGTAGGAAAAGAAATCCTAATTTGATTAGGAAAATAAAACGATATGTGGTCAATAACACGTCCATAAACTCATTCATAGTATCCTCCTTTTCCTAGAAACTATCAAAAATTGGCTCCTCTTCATAGGGATTCTTCATGAACCATGATGATTTCCACGATTCATGAAAAGGGTTGTGGTGGTTTCCTTGATTGCAGGCTGTCCATGCTTTCTTCGGTGCGCCATTTCACAAGGCTCTTTACATCTCATCAAACATACCATGAGCCATGGTGTGGCTCATGGTGGTTGCCTTTGTTCAACTGCTTGGGACCCTCTCCTGGACAACCCCTTTCACAGATGGACTTGCACACTAGGGGTCATGAAAGACTTTGTGGTAAGCTTCCATGGCTAGATTTTCTTTGGCTTGTCGTGCCTTAGTTGCTAGAACATTTTGAGATTTCTCATTGCCCTATTGCACCTGCGTAGTGCGTACAACTCATCTAAATGACCATAATCCTTGTGCAAGTCATTACATGATATCGTCCATGAATTCTACTCCAAGGTTTCTTGATTGCTTCCACAATGACTTCATATTTGTACATAGCATCCTTGTCTTGTCTCTGTTCAAAGTTTCAAGCCTTTGTTTCTGTCCAGAACCTAGCCTTGGCTCATGACCAATCTCTAGATGCACTGATGCCAGTCCCATTCTCTATGATGTCTATCCATACACCATTCAAATGGCTCTTCAGCTATGCTTCATGTTGTCATTAGCCTTCATATGATTATCCAACCTTTACATTGTTGCTATTAAGGCTCATTATGGCATGTTGGAGTAGCAAATTGTTGTTTCTAAGTACCATTGTGGCATGTGCAAACTGTTTATGGCAAGCGCCTTTCATGATCAATCAAAGTCACAAGCAAATCAACCCATTGTTTGATAAATCATTGGAATCTTCATTTTCTTGAAAATAAACAGAAAACACACATCAAACTTACAAAATGTGCTTAAGAACTACAATAATCCTATATTTTTGGTGTCATAAAAGACATCTTTTCATGACTCATTAAACACCCTCAACTTTACAATCATTGCTTGTCCTCAAGAATAATGAAAAACAAATCCTTTAAACGACCTACAAATACAGGCATACATCAGACATCATACAGTAACTCCTTAATCATCAAGAATATACTTTAAAAGTGAGATTGCAATGTACTCACACCCCAACCAACTTACAAAGACCAAGTTAAGCATTATATTATACACAATTGCCCAAGTAGGCTCAAGAAGAAGGATGACCTAGTTTGATCAGCAAACAAACGATGCAAGGATAGTGCCCTCACTATAATGAAGTCTCACGCCCTGTATATAAATGCAAAAAAGATACTAGAATCTACACACTCATGCTCAAAAAAGACATCCAATCAATAACCATGTACATACCACAAGCATGCCCTTATTTTTACCACCTTGGCTTTCGAAAGTCCTTTTTAGGATCACATTAGGACTTTTGCAGCCTGTAACGTTGGCTCGGGATAAGGTAGGATACATTAAGGATTTGAGTGACTATTTACCCCTCCAGGACGCTACTTTGGCTTAGCCCTCTAATTTTATCCCCCAAACTCTTTTTGTTCTTATTTTCCCACTTTCTTTGCTATTTGGAGTATGTTTCATTTCATTCATTCTTTTTCTTTCTTTTATTTTCTCACTTTTTTTGTTTTACTCATGGACAACCCAATATTCTCTTTTTCTCTTATCACTTGACTTTTTCCATACCTTAACTTTACTCCATTATTCACAGTAGCTACCCTAACTTATGCTTTTGGCCTGAGTAGAGGTGTACAATGTCTTTAGAGGACCAGGGTCAGCATAATCCACCCTCAACTTAGGCTTTTGGCATGAGTTGAGGTTCACGATGCCTTTGGAGATAACAAAACCAACGTAAAGGTTTGCAAATAGAGAAGAGGAAGGTGAGTTGGGTGATTACAAAGAAAGAGGTCTATTTAGGCTCAACTTTTGGTTCAAAGGGAGTGATTTCATTCGGTTGGTTGAATTTAGGCTAAGTGAATTATCAACAAAAATGGCATGAGATCCTGTCTTAATAAAATCATTCTATTGTCTGGTGGGGCAAATCGGGAAAGTTCTAGTTTACAAGTGCATTAATCAAATTAAACAAATAAGGTCACCACACATGTCACATTGATCTCTTTCCCTATTCAGTGCTAACCACAAAGTCATGCTTTATCTATTGAGATGCTAACTAGACAATCTATATAATGCTTTACAAGGATCAACACAATTTAGTCAAGATGGGATTGATACACCTATAAGCTTTTTAATTTTTTTAGAAGTTTGGGGCATTTTCACAAAAGTCATGGGTTACGATTGAATCCTATAAATACTTATATGTGCATAGACAAACAACCTAAATATGCCAGTTCTACTAGATAATACAGCTTAATAGAAAAGAAAGAGGGCAAGAAAAACTCGTTAGGGTTCAGCATGCCCCACTTCCTACAAAAATTTTATGCATTGTTCCCAATGTATGTCAAACTAGAGTATAAAATAAAGGAATTGATCATACCTGTGATGCCCTATGCATCAGTAGTACTGTACCTGATTACTTAGATGTTATCAAGTATCCTCGTGGGTTACCTCCCATGAAATGCCTAATTTATTGTCATAGAACGACATATCCATAACTACACTAACTTTTTAGTCTGAGGAATTTAAATAATGTCATTGGGTAGTGCACCATTCTTTCTCTAATTCACTACTACTGAAAGCTGGCCCATTAGTTCATTCACAACACATCACTCATCAGCTCTTTGACTCTAGTCGAATATACCTTTTGGAGCACTTTTGTCACCACCTCCTCCAGCCTAGAGTTGGTTGACCCTGTTTTGTCCCAATCTCTATTTCCAAGATATACATATGCATCAGTTCGATAAATATTATAATTGTATCTTTGCTGCCAATTTCCTTGATCACGGTTGTCCTCTCTATCATAGTATCCATCTCGTTGATCGTTTAAACCTTGGTTCCCAGAGTTTTAAGTCTGAAAACTTGCCTAATTGTTCACAAACTTGGCATCATCATATAAGTCGAAGGCATGATCATCATACAAATATTCATTGTTTGTAGTATTGACCTTTTCAAGCCCTCCGAATAATAAATATTTGGTCAATTGGTCCATCAAGGACCTGATGTGATCCATATCCTAGTTTCACTCCTCTTCTCACCTCTTCTGCTCCCCCAACATCAAAAATATCAAATTAGTGCTATCGTAATCCCCTTTGTACTATGCCCGATTATTCTTTGAGACTTAATCCAAGATTGTTGTAGCTTCTTGGAATGTCTTGGTCATGAATGATCCTCCACAAGCTTCATCAATAATTGGTTTAGTGACAAAGCTACAAGATCTATAAAATACCTCTTTCAGATGTTCATCTATGAGGTTATGGTTTGGGCACTACTTCAACTTCTATCAAAACCTCTCCAAAGTCTCATGTACATGCTCAAATGGTTTCTTCTTGTGAGCATATATTTCATCCTTGAGTTGCAGCTTCTGGGATGCTAGAAAGAACCTCTCCAAAAAGGCTTGTTTTAACTCCCTCTAGCATGTGATAGGGTCATGCGGTAACTCTTTGATCCACTTCATTGCCTCCCCAGATAGAGAAAATGGAAACAAGCGTATGCAGAGGACTGCTTGACTCACCTCAGGAATCTTTGATAAATTTGATGTGCTACTGAAATATAACACTTTGGACTCTTAAAAATTGAAATTTTGTGTGTTGTCAAAGAGATGTTGGTGGGTTTGATGTGCTTTTATTTTTATTTTGTAGGATTACAGGATTTGATATGATTTTGGGCAAAGTTCTGAAGAATTGAAGTTTTTGGGATTTTACAGACAACTCTATGGGCCATTGTTCAATCCATGAGTCATAGGTTGGGTTTGTGAGTCAGAACCAATGAAGGACAAAGTTACAGATCTTGCGTTCACGAATTGTCAGACGAGCCGCAAATTTCTTCATGAGTCATGGATTAGGTCATACCTAGGGGATTAAAATTTTAAAGTGCTTTAGAAAAGTTAGCAAACGAAACCCTTTATGGGCCATTAGTTAGAAGATGACCCGTAAGAAGGTCTCTTGAAATTGAAGTCTGATTTTGGAAATTGTAGAGTACAAATCTCAAGTATGGGCTGTGGTTTATTATATGGCCCGTAATCTTATCCATAGAAGCTACCAGATCCAGTTTTCTTATTAAGTGTTAGATTTGCATTTTAGGCACACAGGAGAGGACAAAAATAGTTTTGGGACTTTATATTTTGTAATGTTTACATTGAGATTATTACATTGTGATTTCTAGTGGAGAACTTTGGATTTCTTGTTCTTAAATTCTACATTGTAAGTGGTTAATTATGATATTGCATAACATGATTCTTTCATCTACAATGAGTATGCATGGGTAAATCCACAACTAGGGTTCTGGGAACCATGGAGGATTAATAAGGTAAAACTGAATAATTTTGTAATTCTTACAAAGTGTGCATGCATGTATTAAATAATTCTCTTAATTATAAATGCTTTTTAATAGTGGCAAAAATTAGAACCTGTCTAATTTTAACTAACTAGATTAAGGAAGTAATGAAAAGGAAAAAAGATTAATTAACATGATTGGATGTGATCCCTCTCGTCTAATCAACCTAATTAGATCAAGAGGTGGTTGTACTAGAACAAAAGGTAAGAGTTAGTAATATTACACTGCAGAGATGGATCAAATCACTTAGTGAAATTTACCTCTTGCCTGGATCAAAGGGTTTTGGTAAACTTAACTTACTAGTTCTGTATGCTACACACTAGAAACGATTAAGATTATCTGGTGATACATAGTTAGGAATTCATAAGGAACACAATGCCCTAGTTACTTCTCTCACTGGTTTCTCAACACTTGATTCTACTTTAGGTTTACTTCGTGCAATTACATAATCCCTTCCTTTTCGTGACATAAGTAGGTTAATTCATTCGTAATGCTTGTAATTACTCTAGATCTAGACCATATTCCCATTGGAATCGACCCAAACCTTGGTTAGTTTAAGTATTTTGACAATAACCATTAATACCTTCAAAAAGGAGGTGTAGTTAGGTGACATTAAGATTTTGTTGTCGTTGCCCAGGAATATGGCTTTTAGACTGGTTTAATTTTGATAATTCATGAGTTAATCCTTATTTTCCTTATTTTTTGTTTATTGTTATTTATAATATTTTTTAGCATACAGGTGTAATGTATGCATAACACTTGTAGTTGAAGCAATCCCTTGACTCCGTTTGACCCTGAGATGCAGATGACATTGAGAAGAATGGCCCAAAACACTGCAAACAATGCTGCAAATGATGTCGTAAATGCAACACTAAATGAAAATAATGATAATCTACCACCAACACTACTTGAGGATGTGAATCCACTACCATAGGATCTTCAAGCTGCAGCTAACATATGGAATCAATGTAGGCTTGATCGTGTGGCAATGGATGTAACCGAAGCTATTGTGTTACCTCCTTTACCGGATGACACACAATTTGTAGTTTTGAGTGGGCTACTTCAAATGCTGTAGAATAGAGGGTTGTTCCCAAGCTTAGAATCAAAGAATCTGCATAACTATGAACACAAAGTCATTTACATCTCCATGAGTATGATGGGGAGTCAGAATCTATCCATGGATGCTGTTGGGTTCTATGTCTTCCTATTGTCTCTAGTAGACAAGGCAATACTTTGCTTATCTAAGCTACCATAGAGTTTAATCACTAGCTAGGTGGAAATGCAGAAGGCCTTTTTGGAGAGGTTCTTTCCTAGGTCGAAGAAGTTGAAGTTGAAGGATAAGATCAACAACTTCTAACATTGTCTAGTGAGTTGGTCTGCATTACATGTGAGAGGTTTACAATGTGCCTAAGAAGTTTCCCTGACCACAAGATCGTTGATGATACCTTGGTGGAAATTTTCTATCGAGCCCTAGATGAAAATAGCCAAGTTTGTTACTAATACTATCATGGGAGGCTCGTTTTTTAGATTGTCCATTCCTGGTTATAACTGAATGGTTAGAGAAGATGGTTGAGATGAATTATGCATGGGGATGAAAGACAAGTCAATGAATAAAAACTCTTTCTCAATTAGTATAAACTTTGAGCAGGCGATGATAAATGAGGAGATAATGCAACAGTTGGATCGGATTAGTGCTAATGTGGATTCTTGATGAAGAAAAGTCAAGAGCACATGAACGTAGTTAGTCATTAGCCTCTGTGAGCATATATGTATAAGTAGCCTTACTATGAGCAAGGCACTTGCTGTGTCACTAATCATATGGGGGATTTCTGGACCAGTGCTCAAGGGTCTAATTAGGACTATTGGCACTAAGGTCAAGGAAATCATGGTTAGAACTTCAATAAAGACAACACTACAAAGATGGTTGCTTTGATAGGAACAGGGGCCAAGACAAAGATGCTGATTGGGGATACAAGATGATAACAGAAATGGCCCATATCTATCATCACACAATCGTGACTCTAAGGCTGGTAGTTCGAGAATTGAGGAGATGGTCGACGGACTGTTGAAGAAGGCTAATGCTCAGGATGAGACCTTAAAGGGGATGTCATTTGACATCTCCAGCATTAATCATAAAATCAAGTCTTATTCTATTGCTATCAAGTAGCTGGAGTAACAGTTTGATCAGATGTCAACTCTGTTAAACCAGTGTCAGAAAGGTGCATTCCCAAGCAACAAAGTACAAAATCTAAGGAATGGTGGGCATTTCATGGTAGTGTAACATATGGTGGCGAGAAGACTATTTATTCACTGATGCCAATTGATGATGATGAGGGTTATGAAGAGATGGTTGATAGCAAGGATGTTGAGATCAAAGATGCTAGCGACAAGTATGGGGTGAGAGACACGGTAGAGACGTCACTAAAGTTAAAACCCATACTGAGACCACCCCTTATTTCCCTCAAAGACTCAAAAAGAAAGAGGAGAAAGGTAAGTTTTGGCACTTTATCTCTATGTTGAAGTAGCTTTCCATTAAAATCCCTCTCATTGAGGCATTGGAGAAGATGCTGAGTATGCAAAGTTCATGAAGGAATGGGTGACGAAGAAGAGGATTGTGAGCCAAGAGCTCTCTCAAAAGCCTCAACATTGCAGTGTGATAGCGACAAGATACTTGTTGCAAAAGAAAGAAAATCCCGGAGCATTCACTATACACTACACCATTGGAGATATAGAATTTGCGAAGGCATTATGTGACCTAGGCGCCAACATAAATTTAATGCATCTTGCGATATTTGGGGATTTAGGTTTGGGAGCCCCTACTCCAACAAACATAAAGTTGGTGATAGCCGACAGGACAATGAAAGAGCTTCTAAGGATACTGTATGATGTTTTTGTCAAAGTAAAATAATTCACATTTCCCTGTAGACTTCGTGATTTTGGATTGCGAAGTTAACTTCATAATCCTTGGTGAAGTCTGAGTAACCATGACCTATAACTATCTCAAATTTTGAGTCTGAGGGTTTTTCTTGCATGTGTTCTTTCCCTAAGGACATTTACTTTCGATTGGACCGACATGTTTAGGATGTTAAGTAGTATTAGAAGCATATTGTACTAAAGTCTATGGAATATGTTAGTTTTTGGAAAAATGATACCCATCAGAATTTTTGTGTTAGGTAGTTTTGATAAAAACCATGTGAAGTTGGTGACTAATAGTGCTTGTTCTAATAAGTTGAGGTTTAATTTTGTTAAAAAACATAAGCTGACAGTCTTTGTTGATAATGTAATCAGTGTCAAATGTGTGTGAGCTTCTTTGTATAAATCTTATACTGTATTTCAATCCAGATTTTTCCTTGTTACTCTGACTAAGACTTTCAGTTAGTTAGTTAGGAAATCATCTTAGCTCATTGTTCATATTATCCTATTGATCCTAATGACCAACCAAATGCTTTATATATCCCTTATTCCTAATGTTTGAGTTTTGCATGAACCCTTTTATTTGTGAACATCTAAGTAATCAAACCTTGTTGAATGTGAAATCCTTAATTTGTCTTTGGTCCTTCCAGCAGTATTGTGCACCTTGACTGAGGCAAAAAGCCTAAGTTGAGGGTGGCTACCAAAAGTGGCCCTAGTTCATAGGTTAGATATTGTGCACCTTAACTCGAGCCAAAAGCTTAAGTTGAGGGTGGCTGGTGTAAGGAAAATCACACTAAATGGGGTGAAAGCGAGTGTTACATGAAAAAGTGAAAAATGTGCTATGGATGCGACAAAAATGAATAGATTTCTAAATAATGAGCCAAAAAAGAATGTGAAAAACAAAAGGCAATGATCTTAGAAGTTTGATAAGACAATTAGAATGGTTTAAAATAGGAGAAGGGAAGAATTATTTGAAAATGACAGTGTTGGTTGGACAGAAGTGTAGAATAACGCAATGTCAAGGAGGGTCATTAGTCACTATGTTCCTGAAGAATCATACCAAAGCCTCTAAGACTTCATAACAAGCCAAGAAAGTCCTATAGTGATTCTAGTCAAAGTAATCAAAGGTCATAGTTGTGAGTATAGGAGCAAGCATATGGTCTTGAGCGCAATGTTTGAATATTTTTGTGAGTGTGAGGTATTTTGTTAGTCCCAAGCATCAACTTTGATAATAACATCATGAGTGAGATATGGGACTTCTTTTTGTGAGGTATCTTGAGTACACTATTGATTATAGGCTATTTTAATGATTATGACTTATCTGTGGTTGCCTTGCTTTTCATAGTTTGCACTATCACATATATTCATCTGCATTGGCTATTTGATGACTATCTAATATGCAGTGATGTGTTAGTTTAGGTACATATGATTAATTTAGAGATGATGTATGTCATTACGTTGAGGTCTACGTGTTGTTGTATTGCTTATGTAGATTGTGTCCATTGCTTTAAGACAAGTAATAATTTTAAGTTGAGGGTGTTGATATGCTGCTGAAATACAACACTTTGATGCTTAAAACATGAAATTTTGTATTTTCTCAAAGATATGTTAGTAGGTTTGATGTGTTTTTATATTTATTTTGTAGGATAACAGGATTCTGTATGTTTTGGGCAAAGGCCTATAGAATTGAAGTTTTTGGGATTTTACAGATAACACTGTGGGCCATGGTTAAATCCACAAGCAATAGGTTGGGTTCGTAAGTCAGATCTAGTAAATGTCTAATTCTCAGATGTTGCATCCACTAATTGTTAGACAAGCTATAGATTTCTTCACGAGTCATGGATTAGGTCATGCCCGGAGGATCAAGATTTTAAGATTTTCAAAAAAGTTAGAAGATGACCCTTTATGGGTCATAAGTTAGAAGACAACCCATAAGGAGGTCTCATGAGATTGAAGTTTGATTTTGGAAATTGCAGAATACAAAGCCCAGGTATGGGCCATAGTTTCTTATACGGCCTGTAACCTTATTCATATAAGCTGCCAATCCAGTTTTCTAGTTCGTTTTGCTTTTGTATTTTCCTTATTGTAAAAAAAGTTTTTTAGGCCTTTTTTTGGTAGGGAGACATACGAGAGAGGGCTAAAACACTTTTAAGACTTCATAATTTGTGATATTTACATTGAGATTACTACATTATGATTTCTTTTGGAGAACTTTAGATTTCTTATTCTTAAATTCATCATTGTAAGTGGTTAATTATGTTATTCCATAACATGATTCTTTCATCTACAATGAGTATGTACAGGTAAATCCACAACTACAGTTGTACGAACCATGAAGAATTAATAAGGTAAAATCAGATAATCCATAATTCTTGGAAAGTGTGCATGCATGTATTAATTAATTGTCTTCGTTATGAATGCTTTTTAATAGTGGCTAACATTAGAAACTGCCTAATTCTCACTGACTATACCAAGGTAGTAATGAATAGGAAAAGAGATTAATTAACAAGATTCGATGTGATCCCTCTCATCTAATCAACCTAACAAGATCAAGGGGCCATGGTATGGGAACAAAAGGTAAGAGTTAGTTATGTCACAGTGGGATGGATCAAATCACATAGTGAAATTTACCTCTCACCTGGATCAAAGGGTTCGGTAAATTTAACTTACCAGTTCTGCATGCTACACAATAGAAAAGATTATGATTATCTGGTGATACTATGTTAGGAATTCATGGCGAACATAATACCAAGTTACTTCACGTTGATTTCATAACACTTATTTCTAGTTTAGGTTTATTTACTGCAATTACACAATCACCCTCTTTTGGGAGATAAGTATGTTAATTAATTTGAATTTGTCGTAACTACTCCAGCTCTAGACCATAGTACATATGGCTCAACGCTAACCTTGGTTAGGTTATATATTTTGACAACGATCACTTATCCCTTCAAAACGGAGGTGTAGTTTAGCGATATCAGACTTTCCCGTGGCAATGAAGTTCATCAAGTGCCGATTTGCATCCTCCCTAGATAGCCCACTAAATAGATCCTTCAGGTTCAACATTTGTGGCATAGTTCTTGTGATGGTGAACTTCACACAATGAGGAAGTAGGGGAAGGCTATGATGTTGGGAATTGTGGGGGATAAAATACCCTAGTTGTATCCATTATTGATTGTCTCTTAGGATATTTAGTTTAATTTATTTTTTTGTTGAACATTGCAAACTTCCCTTCTTCGGGGAATTGAGTTGGTTAATTATTTGAATTGCTTCTTGATGAATTTTCTTTGAGTCTACATATTTCCATGGGTTCAACCCTAACCTTTGTTAGGTTTTATATCTTGATAACAACTTCTTTATCCTCTAAAAGGAGGTGTAACTTGGGCGACATCAAAGATTTTGGCGCCGTTGCCATGAAATATGGCTAGACTTAAGTTGATTCATTAAGTAATATTGAGTGTTAATCCTTAGTTCCATTTATTTTGCTTTTGTTTTTGGTTTCTTTGCAGGATATACTAGTAGTGTATGCCCAACACTTGGAGTCAAGGAAATTCCTTAACTCCACTTCATCAAGAGATCCAATAATTTACTAGAAGAATGGCCCAAGAAAATGTCAATAAGGTGGCCAATGCATCTTGAACCAAAATGATGGGGATGAGAATCCAACTCCTTCTGAGAACATTCCACAACCTCGGGAGTTCGACGACCGTGCTTACCAATAGAATCAGTACAGGTTGAACCCCATGGCTACGGATGTAACTGGGGATATTGTCTTGCCACCACTACCGGTTGACACAAAGTTCACAGTCTCTAGTAGATTGCATCAAAATTCTACAGAACCATGGGCTCTTTGTGGCCTTATCATCAGAGGATCCACATTGCCACTTGCATAATGTGACATTTGTTTGTAAGACTGTGATGGGGACATAAAATCTATCTATGTTTGTAGTGGGACTTCATGTTTCCCATTGTCTTTTACGGGGCAGTGCTAGGTTATGGCTATCTGAGCTCCCGAAGAGTTTAATCACTAGTTGGGAATATTTACGAAAGGCCTTTTTGGAGAGGTACTTCCCTAGATCGAAAAAGCTCAAATTGAAGGATCATATCAACAATTTTGAGCAGCTTCCTGGCAATTGGATGAGTAATACTTGGGAGCATTTTACTAAGTGTTTGAGGAGCTTCCCCTGACCATAAGATAGTTGATGATGCCTTGGTGGAGATCTTCTACCGTGCCCTTAATAAGAATAGTCAGGCTTGTGCTGACACTATTATTGGTGGTATGTTTCAAGATCAACCATTTGCAACCATTGCAGAGCGTATGGAGCAAGTGGTCAAGATGAATGGTGCATGTGGGCAACAAGATAGAGCTTCCCCAAAGGGTTCATATGCGTTGAGTGTTGATTCAGAGCAATCCAAAATTAGTGAGGAGATTATACAACAACTTGCACAGCTTTGCACAACCATGGATGTGGTTATCACGCAAAACTAAGATAGAGTAAATACGGTAGTTCACCAACCTCCATGTGCACCCATGTACGAGGAGCCTTATTTTGAGGAGGATGCTTGTTTTGTGAATGATCATAGGGGGGTTTTGGAACGAATGCCTAAGGGTCCAACTAGGACTATTGCCATCAAGGTCAAGGAAACCAAGGTTAGAGCTATGATAAAGATGGAGCATATACAGACAACCAAGGTGGCTATTATGATAGAAATAGGGTTCCTGAAGCATATTGGAGTAGAAGAGATGGTTTCAGAAATAGTCCATATGTGCTACCACATAATCGAGACACAGGTGCAAGCAATTCCATAATTGAGGAGTTGTTTGATTATTTATTGAAGAAGGCAGAGACACAAGTGAAACTCTATAGGGCATGAAATCTAACATTTCATGTATTAATCAAAAGATAAAGTCTCATTTTGTGGTCATTAAACGGCCTGAACAACAATTTGGTCTAGTGTCAACTACGTTGAATCAACATCAGAAGGGTACATTGCCTAGCAATGTAGTGCACAGTCCAAAGAATGAAGGGTAATGTATGGAGATTATTACTAGAGGTGGCAAGAACACTATTGATCCTCCTGTGCTGGTTGAGGTAGAAGATGTTCGTGAGAAGATAGTTGCAGATAAGATGTGTTTAAAATAGATGATTGTGTCAAAGATGGGGCGAGCGAGGTAGCTAAAGAGCCATAAAAGTATAAACCCGTCCCAAGGCATCCTTCCCCTTTCCCTCAAAGAATCAAAAAGAGGGAGGAGGAAGGCGAATTTAAGCACTTTCTCTCTATGCTTAAGAAACTATACATCAACATCTCTCTTATTGAGGCTTTGGAGAAAATTCCAAGTTATGCAAAGTCTATGAAGGATTTGGTTACCAAGAAGCGTATTGTGAGTTAGGAGCTTTCCCAAGAGCTTCAACATTGAAATGTTATCACTACTAAGTCGTTGGCTCAAAAGCGTGAAGATCTAGGTGCTTTAAGCATACCTTGCATTATAGGAGATGTAGAGTTCGCAAGGGCATTATGTTATTTGGGTGCTAGTATCAAATTGATGCCTTTTGTGATTTACAAGAAGCTTGGATTAGGAGCTCCTACCCCTACTAACATGTGATTTTCTATGGTAGGTCGAATAATGAAGAAGCCTGTAGGTCTACTCTGTGATGTATTGGTTAAAGTGGAAAAATTCATATTCCCTGCATATTTTGTGATACTTGATTATAAGGCTGATTAAGAAGTTCCTATTATTCTGAAAAGGCCTTCTATAGCTACCTATCGCACCTTGGTGGATACGTAGAAGGGTCGACTCAAATACAAATTTGGGAAGGATGAGGTCTTGTTCCATGTGTGTCAGCAAGCAAGGAATGATAATGATGTGAGAGTGGTTTCGATTATCAAGACTGTTGATGATGCTGAGCTAGAGGTACAACTTGAGGTAAGGATGGGTGTTGACACTTTAGTGGCAGTATTGGTGAACTTCGACAGTGATGGTATCCTAGACTATGAGGAGCATAGGGTCATAAATGATAGACTTAGCTGTGTCCTAAGTCTGAAGTACATGAGGATATGTTATGGGCTTACATGGCTGACAGAGTCACTTGGACGATACTCCCCGATTCTAGTGCAGGAATTTTATGCATCTTATGCAACCATGATTCAGCACAGTCTTCCCAAAAAGAAGAGACCTCTCACTCAGTCCAAGTTGATAGAGATACAAGTGAGGGGTTGGCAAGTTGATTTTTCTGAGGAGATGATCTACCATAAGCTTTTTGGTCTCGCGTGTTGTACCCCCAAATCTACAACAAAGTTTGACCACATGTTGGGGCAGGCTAAGAACTCGTTGATTATGAAGGATTCGATACATAGAACCTCATTTTTGAGATGGGTGGCCGGTCATATTGCAGAGCAGGGTTTGGAGCCTGCTTGGGTCACCACCCACACTGAGCCTATAATAAAGGCTTCACTAAGCTTTCCCACCAAAATTTGTTGGGTGATTGTTAGATCACATATTCAGTTTACTTTAGCAAATAATACAATTATGGCAGAGCATATCCTATTAGTTTCCAGCATCTTGGCTAGCTATGACATTGATTGGGCTCGACTCATAGCAGAGTATGTCCTATTAGTTTCCAGCAAAATTTGTTGGGTGATTGTTAGATCACATATTCGGCTTACTTTAGCAGATAATATAGTTATGGCAGAGCATGTCCTATTAGTTTCCAGCATCTTGGCTAGCAATGACATTGATTGGGCTCGACTCATAGCAGAGTAGATAGATGAGTCAGCACAGAATAGTGTCACCTCCATCCCATTTTTGATTTTGATCTACAGACTCTGTATGGAGTCGTAGGTGGAGATCTTGCAACAGCTAGACCAGCTAGTCGAGGCCCAACATATCTTAAAGCCCAGCCGGATAAAGGCCAATGAGAACCTACTAGCACTTTAGAGGGCACAACCTCCTTCTATGCAAGAGTCATTTGCCCCGTAGCCACCACCTAAGGGTTCGAAGAGTGCAACTACTACTAATGTTGTTGCTACAATTGAGGAGAGATCCCGGTAGCCCTAGACAGTCGATGTTGAGAGGGGTCCTACTTTATCTGCTCCTGCACTAGAGGCCACTACTACACAGCCTTCTATAGCGGGCATAGTCTCTATGTCTGCCATTTCTATCCAGGCCATGGCGCAGTAGTTATCACGTGCTGAGGCCTAGTGGTCTCAGCATATTTGGTAGCTTAGGCCATGGGTCTGATAGGCTATTGCAGACTCAGAGAGACAGACTCGGGCATCCACTATTTCCACTATTCAGGAGCATGTTTCTGTAGTGGATACCAGCATCCATGCCTTTTAGGAGCGAGTTCAGAAAAGGTTAGCCAAGGCCTGACCTTCTGATTTTTCAGCCATCGAGTCAGAGATCGAGAAGCTTCAGGCTTCTATGACATCATCATTTACGACACTAGTTACACTAGCAGAGTCGACACCTCTAGAGCCGTTATTTAATATTTTTTGCCTCTATGGAGCCTACACAGAGTTCCCATGGGAAGTGACCCCTCATAGAGAGTGATGAGCCAAAGGGGGGAAATATACATGCAAAGCTCTCAGAGGATGAGGAAGAGGATCTCGAGCTGGCCTTAAGGAAATCGAGACAAAATGATGAGATGAAGCTAGCTCGTGAGCATAATAGATCAAGGGGTATTAGCCCCTCTGGATAGAGTACTATAGATGAAAAGACTTTCCCGTAGGGAGAGGGTGGCCAGACTCAGCTCGAGACTAGCGCTTAGGAGCCCAGATATGTTTTTGACCCCTTATATTTTGTCGTTGCTTGATTTTGTGCATTGGGGATAATGCATATCTTTTTCAATGGGGTGTGGGTAGTTTTGGGCCTTAGTGAAGTCTGAGTAATTTATGGTCCATAACTACCCCAAATTTTGATCCCGAGATTTTCTTGCCCGCGTTCTTTTTCCTCATGGATATTTAATTTCAGTTAAACCGGCATATTTAGGATGTTTAGATAATATTTGTAGCATATAGTACTAAAACTTATGGCATATAACATGTTTCTATGTTTTGTTTTGAAAAATGGTACCCACCAAAATTTTTTGATTAGTTGTTAGACTGAAACAATACATGTTTGGGTGTTTGCCAATATCTGTTCTGATAATAAGGGTAATTTGAGATATGAAGCATGATGTATGAGTTTCTTGTTCATAATGTGTGCAATACGTGTGAGTGTGAGCTTATTTTGTCAAATTCATGTATTTCGTGCTAATTCAGAACTTTTCCTGTTACTCTAAGCTAGATTCTAGATTAAATAGAGTAGCAAGAGATCTTAGGCCTTTGTTCTTTAATTAGTCCACTTTATCCTAAAATGACCAACCAAATAAAGTTTTATCCCTTGTTCCAACTATTTGAGCCTTTCATGTACCGATTCTTTCTAAAATATCTAACTAGCCTAACCTTATCTAGTGAAAAATCCTGAAATTGGCCCTGGTTTTTCCTTGAGCATTGTGAACCTTGACTGAGTCAAAAAACCTATGTTAAGGGTGGCTACCAAGTGACCCTGGGTCGGGGGATAAATATTATGTACTTCAATACAGGATAAAAGCCTAAGTGGAGGGTGGCCGGTGTAGGGGAAAAATCACAAAAATAAGGTGATAAACTAGGAATGAAGAGCAAAATGAGAAAATCACATACGGGGTGCAAGAAAAAGAAAAGATGCCTTATATTGAGCTTAAAAAGCAAAATAAATTGTAAAAATGAGGCAAAAGCTAAAAAGTGAGAAGAAAACACCCGGGAAAGCTTGAATGTGGAAAAGGGGAGAATAATGTAAAATATTAGAGTTGATAATGTGAAAGTAATGAAAAATGTAGTTCAAGGGTGGCCTTTAGTTACTATTTTTCAAAAATATAATACCAAAGCCCCCTAAGCCTAAGTTACAGGCCTAGAAAGTCCTAAAGTAATCTTAGTCCAATTAGTTAAAGCTCTAAGACATGAGTATAGGGGCAAGCCTATGGTATTAGTCATTATGCATGAACATCTTTTGTAAGAATGAGTGATTTTGCACAATCCCAAAGCTAAATATGAAATCATCAGTGAGTGTCAAAAATGAGACTTCTTTCTGTAAGGGCACTTGAATTACATTATTAGCATTCAACTTATTCCGTGTTTGTGGACTACTGATATTCCCTTGCTTGTCATATTTATTTTATCATATGCACTAATGTGCTTTGATTTGCTACATAGCTATCTGATCTTGTTTTGAAAAGTTAGTCTGGGTACCTAATTTTTAATTGTGTATGATGTATGCCATTGGGTTGAGGTCTCTGTGTTGCTATATTGTCTATATAAATTGAGTTGTCGGTTGAGGACAAGCAATAATTTTAAGCTGAAAGTATTGATGTGCATTCAAAATACAACACTTTTAATGCCTAAAACATAGGATTTTGTGTGTTCCCTATGAGACACTTATGCTTTTATCTATTTATGGTGTTTAGTTTTGCAGGAAAATAGGTTGGCATGACTTTGGGGAAAAATTGCAGAGTTTTCTAGTTTTTGGTGTTTTGCGAGACCCTATACGAGTTATCGAGGTAGTTTCGTGACAAATTCCAGTGAAAGATGAGATATGAAGTTCAGCTATATGGGACCTCTATGCGAGTTGTAGATCACTCTATGAGTCATATAGAGATGTTTTGTGAAGATTTCTAGTAAAGGACCATGTGTTGCAGATAAAGACAATGAGAGAGCAATACGAGTCATGAATCAGTCAACGAATCATAAAGTGGCTTCATAGAAGTAAAGTTCAAAATGTCAAGAGCTGAATATGAGACCCCAATTATGACTCGTAAATCACTTTTACGAGTCATAAGGACCTTTCGTAGAAAATCGCCAACCAATTTTTCTATCTTTTAGGGACTTAGAGAACGTCATTAGAGAGTACATTTAGGGTGTTGTGCTTGGAGACCTCAATACTTGGAGGAGAATTCACTTGTGAATTTATTCGATCTTACATCTTCTGATTATCAATCAATATTAGATTTGCTTGATTCTCAATTCAATTAGGTAAGTGTTTAATTGTGTTTTCTCAATACATAATTTCTTCATCTACCCATAGCATGAGTAGATAAATACATATCTAGGGTTGTGGGAACCATGAAGATCAAACAAAGTAGACTCGTCTATTTTGTAATTCTTTGATTGAGTATTTGCATGATTGAGTATTTGCATGTATTAATCAATTCTTTTCATTTTGCATGTTTTCTAGTGGTGGCCAATATTAAAACTTTCCTAGTGTTATCTTCCTGATCTAGGTGGTAATGAATAGGAAAAGAGATTGATTAACAGGATTCAATGATATATTCTCATCTAATCAACCGAACTAGACCAAAGGCAGGTTGACTGGGACTATAGGTAATGATTAGTATTGCACACTATGGAGATGGGCCAAGTTACATAGTGAAATTTACCTCTCACCTGGGACCAAAGGGTTTGGTGAACTTAAATTACCATCCAGCATAATATAAAATTGATGTGAATTGGTTTATCCAGGGATACTAAGTTGGGGAATCATGGGGAACACAATACCCTAGTTGCTCTCCATTATTGATTGTCTCCTATGATAGTTAGTTTAGTTTATTTTCTAATTGAAAATTGCAAAAACCCCTTCGAGTAATTGAGTTGGTTATTTTTTTGAATTGTTTCTTGATGAATTTTCTTTCAGCCTACGCATTCCATTGGGTTCGACCCTAACCTTGGTTATGT
Organism: Solanum clarkiae; assembly: GCA_011800125.2. Lineage (NCBI taxonomy): Eukaryota > Viridiplantae > Streptophyta > Magnoliopsida > Solanales > Solanaceae > Solanum > Solanum clarkiae. Next base: position 10,377,071 of record JAABOM020000096.1, read on the forward strand.
TTTATATCTTGACAACGACCGCTTTATCCTCTAAAAGGATGTGTAACTTGGGTGATATCAGTAGCATGTAGAACTAGTAAGTTATATTCACCTAATTTCTTAGGACAGGAACTAGGATAATGTCACAATGCAACTTGGTTCGTCAATAGGTGTCGCATTACTAACCCTTACCTTATTCTTGTACAACCATCCCTTGGGTTGTTCAGGTTGATTAGTTGAGTGTGCTCAAATTGAATCCTATTGTTTATCCCTTTTCCTATTCATTACTCCCCGGGACCACTAGTAGGTATGAGGTGAGTTCTAAAGTTGGCCATCCGTTAAAAAACATTCTTAACAATAAAGTAAACAATACATATACGGACACTTACCAAGTATTACAAATTATTCAATTTTTACTTTGTTAGATTTTCATGGTTCCCACAACCCTAGTTGTGGATTTAGCTACTCATGTTCATTATAGATGAAGAAATCTTGATATGAAGTTGCATAATTACACATTTACACCGAAGAATTGATGAACAAGAAATCCAAAATCTTCACATAAGTCACAATATCGAAATCTGAATATAAATACAAAAGTTGTCTTCTCAAAATCTCTAAGAACACGATAAAATAAAGTGATAATATGAAGTCTGTAGTTTTGTACATCTAAAAATACTTTAATATCCTATTTATAATAAAATAAATTCAATTAAAACTGATATCAGGGCTTTTCACAAACTGAGTTACGAACTGTACATATATTTACAATTCGTGGACTGACCTCGCAAATTGCATCATAAAAAATTTCCTTCATTATAGGAGCTGAGTTGTGCAGGCCATAAAATAACTTACGGATAGTAAGAGCCTTTCTTGGCCTTTCTTTCGTGAACTAGTCTACTGGTCGTGAAACAAACCATGACCCATCCAGGTAACTGATGTGCCATCAAAGTACAACACTTTTGATGCTTCAAACTTATAACTTTATGTGTTCTCAATGTGATGTTAGTTAGTTCAATGTGTATTTGTGTTATACTTGTAGGATTTCCAGGGTTGAGCTTGCATTTGGGAAGAAAGTACAGAAGTTGCTGATTCTGATGCCATATGAGACACTTTATGAGCCGTAGTTCTCTCTACGGGCTATGGAGTGGGTTTCGTGGTCAATTCCAGTGAGGGGATAATTTTGTTAAAGTTGTTTTACGAACATTTAGATGGGTCATAGATTGGTTTATGAGTTGTATAACATGATTCATGCCCTGAGGATCAAACATGAAGGACTTTGTGAAGATTCATCAGACAAAAACCCCCTATGGGTCGTAAATCACTTTACGGGTCATAGATGGGTGTCATAGACCTGAAGTCAAGTTTTACAACAACACTTTACAACAACCCAATTACGATCCATGGAATGTAATACGACCCGTGAACCTGTTCTTAAGGCATGCCAACCCAACTATAATATTATTTTTAGGACTTGTATTTCAAATATTATAAATAGATTTTTTAGAGTATTTTACATATAGTACGTAGAGAACTCGGCAAAGAGAGGAAAAATAGTGAGATTGAGTAGAGATAACATTGGAGAGTTTTGAAAAACACTTGTACATTGATTTGATATTTAATCTTGTGATTCTCTTTGAAGTGGGATTTGCTTGTTCTTAATTCAATTGTGTAAGTGCTCTATTATATTATTCCAATTCATAATTTTTTCATCTACACAAATCATGAATAGTTAAATCTACAACTAGGGCTGTGGGAACTATGAAGAACTAACAAGGTAAAAATTGGACAAATCATAATTCTTAGAAGGTGTGCATGCATGTATTAATCAACTCTCTCCGCTTTACGTGTTTTCTACTAGTGGCCCAAATTAGAACCCGCCTGGTGTTACTGACCGCACCAAGGCAGTAATGAATAGGAAAAGAGATTAAGTAACAAGATTCGATTGATGTGTTCTCATCTAATCAATCGAATTAGGCTAAGGGGAGGTTGTACGAAGACTAATAGGTAAGGGTTAGTAATGCATAATACGGAGATGGGCCAAGTCACGTAGTGAAATTAGCCTCTCGCCTAGACTAAAGGGTTTGGTCAACTTAACTTACTATCCTGCATGCGATATACTAGAAAAGAATTAGGTTATCCGGTGATACTAGGTTAGGGAATCATGGGAAACACAACACCCTATTTTCTCTCTATTGATTCAACTCTTGTGTTAGTTAGGTGTACTTTTCTACTGATTATTGCAAAACCCACCTTTGGGGAAGTAAGTTGGTTAATCAGTTAAATTGCATTAATTGAGTTCTCTTAAGTTTACAATTCCCTTGGGTTCGACCCTAATCTTGGTTAGGTTCGACCCTAATCTTGGTTAGGTTCGACCCTAACCTTGGTTAGGTTCTATTTCTTGACAACGACCACTTTATCCTCAAAACAGAGGTGTAACTTGGGCGACTTTAGTAACTCATAATTTCAAATTCAGAAAAATAGTTCCTCACTATTTCAAGTCCATGAAACCCATCTACGACTCTTAAATCAAACTATTGACCGTAAATGGTCACGTAGAACCTCAAAAGTCTGCAACTTATACAAATCAGAAGAAGAACTACCAAGCTCTTGTAATCGTGAAAAATCAACATAGAATCACATCAAATCCACTAACATCACTTAGAGAACACACAAAATTCTAAGTATAAAGCATTAAAAGTGTCATACTTTTGTGGCAAACAACACCCTCAACTTAAAATTGTTACTTGTCCTCCAATGACAGAGCCAATCTAACATAAGCAGTATGACAAACACATAGACCCCAAACTCTTGGCATACATCATTTCTCAATCACTAACAAATACCTATTTAAATTAACACTGCATATACAAGACAATCATCAAATAAACTCAAGCGAATTAACACATCATAGAGTAACTTTGACAGACAAGACAATGTAAGTCAGTAATAATCATTGAGATGGTCCCCAGTTAACAATGCAATTCAAGTGGCCTCACAAAAAGAAGTCTTGTTTCTCACTTAGACTAAAGTACTAAGGTTTACTAATAAGGACTGACTAATATGCTCACACTCACAACTAACATTCAAACACTTTGTACAAAACCATAGGCTTTCCCCTATACTCATGACCATGACACTCGACTAGTTTAACTAGGACTACTATATGACTTTCTTAGCTAGTAACGTAGGCTCGGCGGGCTTGGTATGATATTTTTGGGACATATTGACTTATTTCCCTCCTTGACACTACATTCTTTCACGCCTTCCCTCACCAACACTAGTATTTTAACACATGTTTCCACTTTTCCCATTTCAAACACTTTCAGGTGTAATTATTCTATTTTTCAGCTCATTGCCTCTTATTTTTGTCAGTTCTCTTTCTAATCAGCTCATCTTTTGGAATTTATGTATTTTTCTCACACCCTTTTCACATTTTCCCTTTTTTTATTGTACTTCTATGCTCTCTTCCAATCTTGCTTTGGTTTCTGTGCGACAACCATCCGCAAGTTAGGCTTTTGGCCTAAGTTGAGGTACACAATATCTAACCTATGAACCAGGGTCATTTTTTGTAGCTACCCTCAACTTAGGCTTTTAGCCTGAGTTGAGGTGCACAATATTCATGTATGGAACAAGGCCAATTTCAAGATTTACATATACAAAAGGGTTCGGTGACTTAGGTATTTACAAAATAAAGGGCATATAACTTAGACATTAGGACCAGGGATACACACTGTATTTGGTAGCTACAAAAAATGAACCAGAATGTTGTAACAAACTGACTTATAATCCTAGTCAGAGTAATTGAGCAAGTTCTAAATTGTAGCATAATATAAGAATTACACAATAAAGCTCACACACACTTGGCATTGAATACATTTTTAATATAGATACTCAGATCATGCTTTTTTTAATCATAATTTAGCCCTATCTTATCAGAACAAACATTATCAACTGCCGATCCAACATGTTTGTCATCAAAACTATCTAAAAGCACATCATCAACTTCAAAAACAAAGGGGTATCATTTTTCAATATAAATAAATATATGCCACAAATATCAATACAATATACTAATAATGCTACTTTACATCCTAAATGTGTAGTCTCAACAGAAAATAAATGTGCTTAGGAAAAGAACACAGAGGAGGAAACCCCATAGACTCAAAAACTTAATGTAGATATAGGCCTTGATTACTTAGACTTCTCTGAGGCCTATAACTAACCACACCCCATTGAAAAATCCCTGCATTGTCCTCAATGCAACAAAATAGACCAAAAGCTATCATAGGGATTAAAAAGGAACATACTTAGGTACCTAAGCGCCAGTCTCTGTTTGTGAATCACCACTCTCAACCTATCGGGTGGTCTCCACTATTGTGGTAGCCTGTCCTGAGGGCCCGACACCTATTTCCATCTGCTTCTCTCATGCACACTTTAGCACCTCACTCTCTATAGAGGCCTATCTAGTATCCTCCATGTATACTCTCTCCAACCATTTAGTATGTTTTCTAGCAGCCTTAGGATCATCATTTCTCATAGGACACCTCTTTCTAGAAGTTCGTACCATGGGTTCATCAGCAAATAACACCAACACATCTTAGTAATATCTATCAAGGGAAGCATCAAAGGTGCTGGAGCCATATCCTTATCTCATTATGGAGCTGGTCGATCTTCATTCAGAATGTTGTAACATTTGGAATCTTAGTCGATTTGAGGAGATCATCCACATGCCTCTCAAATGCATCTATATGACCATGTAAATATGCTAATATCTCCTCAAATACGGCCACATAGCACTCTTGTATATGCTCCTTAGAGTAAAAAATATCCTTGCGAACCTAAGGTCTGATCTGCTTTAGTAACTGAGGTAACTGGGATTCAGTGCGAACCCAGCATTGTACCAGATCCTAAATAGACTTCGCAGAAGATATATACCATACCTATGGTCTAAGGATGTGAAGGAATGACCTTTGGTATAGTGAAAGAAGTCAAAGTGGGCCCCATCTGTATCTCCACGTCAATGTATGAGGCCTCTCTGACTTATCAGCAGCAGTAGTAGTGGTGGCAGTGAAAATAGCCTTCGGATAAGGAGGCTTGGTAAACATCTCTGGTAATCGCACTGTGGTGTGTAGTAATCACCTTTGTGCAATCAGATTCTTATCAGCATTGACCAGGCCAGCATCTCAAGTCCTATGAACATCTATCATGGAATCTACATCGAGTATGGTATCAACCCCCTCTCTATACATAGTCCAATGTACAATACATGGAAATGGGATCAAAATGGACCTCCTCAAAGTGCACTCCGGTATCTCCTTAGCTATACACTAAACGGAGTCAATATCATAACCAACTATAATTCTGCGAACTAGTATTACGCCACCCGCCGTTAGGGTATGATCAATGTATGTCAACAAGATTCGAGTACAAACCATTACCCGCCAAATTTTGCAGTGAAGTTGAGCGAGTCATTTACAATTGGAATGGGACCAGACACCCAAATGGCATCATAGCCTTGCTCAGCAATATGGTTGGCAATCCATCTCATCAAGGCAGCCTTCCAAACAACATCTCTCATCAAACTCGATCTTGTGATTCCCAACGGATAGTCAAATTCAGAGTTAGTCATAGGGGCTTGTTAGTTGGGACCAAATAAAAACCTGCAGAAAGTGGCCTATGATATTTATACAAGAATTCCTCATACTAACATTTGAGTCAATCTGGGTTGAGAGAGAGCCTTCACCTTCTTCACCTTAGCCTCACTTCTTTGGTAGCATAGGAGGCATAGAACATGTCTTTATCCAAGCCTAGGGTCTATACGTGACATGGAGAATGAGAACATATAACATATAATATGAGTTGAGCTCATAACATATAACCCATGTATCCAACAACACCTCTAAATATGAATCGAGCAGGGGCCAAGACATCTCCCGGGCTCACCCTCAAATGTAGTATCCAAAAATAGAGTAGTCCAAAACAAAACATGAAAGTAAATGGATGTTGTCCCCAAATGCGGAGGACTCACCAATAACAAGCATTCACTGAACCGAATAACCGTGTGGAGGAGGAGGATGAAAAGAAGTCTAGTTCCTACATGGTTAGATCATGCAGGCAAAACATATGCATTAGTACTTGGAATGTACTAAGTATGTGGGGTACAATGCAACAAAGGACATAAGCCATAATATTCAAGATGCATAACCATAATCAATAGGCGTAAGCTCAATATGACATTATAATCAATACTTAGGTTAAAACATGCATAGTGATAGTCCAACTTGCATAATATATCATAAATATCGGGGAGGAGACCCTAACTAACATATAAGACCACGTGAGCTACTACTTAGAATCCCAATTTTCACTCTACAACGAATAAAAGTGTGGTCTACTTGCCAAGGTAAACCAAGAAGGACCCTACAAAATGGTGAACTTTTCCTAGTTGGATCCACTAGTAAAATCCCATTTAGGAAAAATAATATAGACCTATAGTGGCACATAGTGAAAAGACCAAGAATTTATATAAGGACCCCTTGTGTCGAGTCCCCACCTTAAGCCTCTTTCAGTGCTAGGTCTAGTCCTATGAAATACTTGAAATAATCATAAATTTAATCATAAGTTGAATGACGTGTAAAAATATGATAACATGGTATGAGTAGCTCATTCATATACTTGATCCCTACACGTGGCATATACCTCGTACTAAAGGGTAAAAGCAAAGCATTGACTTGTCCCCTTATAGTAGGAATCACAATATACATGAGGGTAGAGATTGTAACATGCTCGACCCCCATAAGTAATCTTTAATTTGTAAATGAGGGTAAAATAGTTATCACGCTTGGCCCTTTCGTGTATACATTATTCACTCCCAAGAGCATAGGATAAAGTATAAGGGCTCAAAATTTAACTTACAAATCATAGGAACTTTTCATAAATTAATATATGCTTGAGAGCCCGTAATTTATCATAACAGGTTTGTCTTATAATTCATGCAATAATCATTCATCCACATAAAAATCTTGTCATGTAAATTTAGTCAAACATGTTGAGTATATGTAACAAGCTTAAAATCACGCAATTCAAGAGTGTAAGACAAGGAAGGAGTAAAATCAACTCATTTCAAAGTCATTCAAATCAACTCTCTATCATTGTAGTAAAACCCTCATTATTTGGAAATCATATTTGAAGAAACATAGTGAAAAATAATTAGTTTGAATTATTCCTAGTCAATCCATTATAATCATATAGATTATCCTCTAAAATATGGACATGGGAACATAAAATTCATCTTATCAAGTAAAACCTAGTTAAGACTTCCTCAATACTAATATAAATTCATAAATTTCACATGATATTTTAGTTAATGACAATGCACAAAACTAAACCATCATTCATAATTGTAACATCATATGCATGAGTTCATAAAATACCATAAAGATCCATAAATTTCATGTAGTTTGAGAAGAAGAATGGTTAGACTTGTGAAAAGGAAGGTTCCCACAATCAAACACACATACCATGTCCGCTTAATGAATGGAAAATATGATTTGGAGGTAAAGAAACCAAAACCCTAGCTTGCACACTCCTTTGAAGACCTTGAACAACTTTGGAGGGGTTTGGGACTTAGAGCGTTTTTGAAATAAGGAGGAATGAGGTGGATTAGGGTTGAAAATGGCAGCGTAATAAAGGAAAAACGACATTGTATTGGGCTTAGGATGAGGAAAGGACAAAAATAGCCTTTTTAAAGTAGGCCAACCAGTTTCCACTTAAACCCATTTATGGGTCGTAATTCATTCCATGACCCATAAAGTGGACAGTATAAACTGACATCCTGATTGTGCTTCATTAAAATTGGCATAACGTTTTGTTTCGAACTCTGAATGAGGTGAAACCTGTGGCATTGGAATGATAATTCTAAGAGCTTTCATTTGGTGGATCACATATCATCTAATTCATTGTGTGCTAAGAGATATAAAAATTTAAAGTAGACATATATACGTGAACTCATGTTAGAACTTAGGCGATTAGAATCGTTTGCACTCGACTTGATGAAAGAGGGTTTTGGGATTGCATGAGGGTCATAGAGGATCTAGATAGGGATGTTAAGGGAATTGGAAAGGTTAGAACTTTTCTTAAAAAAATCATTGGAAAGGACCAAGAGACCCCATTTATGGCTCGTGGACTATTCTATAGGACGTAGACAGGGGTTTCGTTTGATAGGCTTTCAGAGACATTTCTCTAATTTAAATTCCACAACTCGATTTACGAATCATAAAAGATTTTATGGGATTTCTAGTTAGTCATAGAATGAGTTCCTGAAAGATCCCAAATTTCACCAAGTCTACCCAGGTTCCATGAACAAACACATGGGTCGTACTTCGACTTGGGACTCGTAAAACCATTCATAAAAATGATAATGAAAATTTTCCAAAGCTTATTTTCTTGCATCTTTCATACTCTTCCCACGCGAGGTCTTACAATGTATCTCCCTTGGGATCATTCATCCCCTAATATGCTAAGGCATGCTCTAAGGAACGGAATACGTGCACTTTATACCAAATGAGACATATGCACCATGAAAACCTTTAAACCATGTCTCAAATAACATTTACAATGCAACATCAAAATCACATAACCATGGATAAATAACATGAGAGTGAAATGCAGTGAGAAGAAAATCTAAAATAGGAAGGATGATGGTACCCCAAGCTTGATTAGAATGGAAGGGATATGATTATCACTTTTTCATGTCAGCTTTAGCTTCCCCCAATTTAGACCTGTTGCTTCCTCTAAAGGACTTTGACCGATACTAGACCTCTATTCTTCAACCTCTTTACTTGTAAATCCAATATTTCCATGAAACTTCTTCATATGTCAAGTTTACCTCCACAACACCTACAACTTCCAAAGGCATTATAAAGTTTGGGTCACTTATGCACTTTCTTAACATAGGCATATGGAATATAGGGCGAACCAACTCTATCTAGTTAGGCAACTTCACATTCATAAGCTACCTTACCAACCATTTTCAACATTTTGTAAGGACCCATGACCCTTGGGCTCAATTTGTCCTTCTTTCCTAGACGATAAAATCCCTTAATTATTGAGACTTTCGATTATACCCAACCAATGTACCTCCTTCAAACCTTTATACATCTTTTTAGAATTAGGGTGGATATAATAGGATGACTTATGTGCTTCTTTCAAAATCAAATCCTTAAGGCCATTAACATTTGGTACACCCAACCCACCTTGGTGCCTAAGGACAGCATTTCCCCCTTGTCATAAAACCTCTATCTTGCCATCCTTTACCAATGCTTTCAACTCTAACAAAGAAGGGTCAAGGTCTTGTTTAGATTTACCTCTTCAATTAAAGAAGCGTTGGAAGAATTTAGAACCAACATCCTCCATCTTGCACCTCATCTAACCTAACTCCCAACTGAGCCAATCAATGAACTTCTTTTCTCTTGGGATTCACTTTGACTCCCTCAACTTACACCATATGAACAATCTTAGGATTTTTACTCCCTCACCTTACACCACATGCCCAATTTTGGGATTCACTTTGACTCCCTCACCTTACATCACAAGCCCAATGATTGCAAATTGTTTTAATCATAACCCACATTTATCAAACTTAGAAAATAACTTTCCTTCCTTCAAGGTTTGAAACACTACCCTTAAATGCTTCAGATGCTCTTCTTCACTTCTAGAATAGAGCAAAATATCATTAATATGTACCACAACAAACATGCAAAGATAGGGTTTAAAGACCCTATTCATAAGACCCATAAAGATCGTCGGTGCATTAGTCAAGCCAATGACATCACCATATCTAGTCCAAAAGGCGTCTTTCTCTCTTACAAACAACACTGCTGCACCCCTTCGTGACTTGCTTGGCCTTATTAAAGCCTTTTCCAATAAATCTTTCAGTTAATTGTTTAACTCCTCTAATTCAACTGGGGCCATACGGTAAGGATGAATGGAAAGGGGTTAAGTATTGGGGAGAAAGTCTATACCAAAATCTATTTTCCTTTTGGGAGATATACCAAGAAGCTCACTGGGAAAGACATTAAAACAATTGGTTCATCACTAAAACTGATTTAACAGGAGGGACTTTAGACTCGATGTCCCTAACCCTTACAAGATGGTAAATACAACCCTCGGAAATAAATTCTTGGACCTTAAGATAAGAGATGAACCTATAATTCACCACTATATTATGACCTTTGAACCCAAGGATGGCTCAATAGGAATTTGGAACTTAACCTTATGGGTTCTACAATCAATGGAAGCATGTAACAAATCTATCCCAAGAATGATATCAACATCTACCAAGTCAAGCTCAACAAAATTGTAAGGCAAGACTTTGTGCAATATAGACACAGTATGACCCGTATATACTCTTCCAGTGATAATGGACTCACCAATAAGGGTAGACAACTCAAAGGGGTCACATAGTAATTCGGGACACATATAGAATCTATTAGCAACAAATGGATTAATGAATAAGATAGTGGAACCAAGATTCACTAAATCGTGACAACATATACACAAAACTTAATCATACCAACGAAAACATTGAGTTCTTCATCCACCTTTTACCTCTCTTGAAGATCATAAAATCGATTTCCATATGAACTGCCTCCTACGGTTTGGGCATCTTGCACTTTCCCTGTTGGAATTACTTGACCATTGAGACTCCCTTCATTGCCTCTTGTATAAATATAAGGATACTTGGAGATTTGGTGTCTCTTTCTTCCACAGCAAAAACAACCACCCGGTCCTCACCGGCAAACACTACCATGGTTCTTCCTACATTTTCAACAGCTAGGAAAAATAACACCACCACCCTTGGCAACACCTTGTACCTTTTGAGTTCCATGAGAACCATGTCCTTGAGGATGACCGTCTTTATCTCTGTTTTGAGCATATGAACTATCATCAATCTCTTGGCCCATCTTGCCACACCAAAAGCATACACCGTATTTCTCAAACATGTGCCAGGATGATTCCTTCCTATTTTAGGAACCTAAGAGGATTTTGCGCACCATTACCATCGGAATTATCATATGAAGTCTGCCTTCAAATTGAGCCCTTCGTCTCCCTTCTGCGGAGGCCACAGGACAATCTTTCATCTTATGCGCAATACCGCCACAGTTCAAAAAAACCCTCAATGCTAGCCTAACATCTTTCTTAATGCTTCTTTCCACACCCTTGATAATAGGAGAAAAGGAGCCTTTTATTTTTATACTTAGGCACCGGTAGACTAGTGGAAGATGAAGCCCCATCAATTCAGGCCCTCTTAACCTTCTTCTTATCATTTGAAATATCAAGGGCACCTGGTTGTTGGTTGAGTTGAGCGATTTGGCTAATAGGTATAGAATATTGTGAATCTCCGTATTTGATTTGTCACTGTTGGGAAGTTGATCCTCGGGACATGAATGGTTATCATCTTATCCACCATTATGAATAGCTTAAGACATATTCTAAGACGTAATGGATAGGAATAAGAAATAAACCTTAGAGGATTCAGCTCTATTTCACGACATGGATCATGAAGAAATTATTCATTTCATAAAGCGCCTCATAGCCTTCTATTCATACTTGTGGCGTGCTTCACAACCATGAACATGACTCTATTCGGCGTAGTGTGTTGGATTTCCGAGGATCGTTAACAAATCTAGTGCTCTGATACCAAGCTTTTCACAACCCAAGACTATGGCCTAGACGTGACACAGTGCAAGGGGAACCCGAAGGGATCCAAGCAAGCCTCATAAAGCATAATTACAGATCCTTGATCGCGGAAGCAGTAAATCAAGAATCAAAGATAAAAGAATGGGGAAAATGAGGCTATGGGAAAAGGTTCTACAATTTCATTGTCGAAAGACAAGAGTGAAAGTTATATCATATATACTTAACATGTCTAAAAAACACCTCTAATACATAGATAAGAGCAGGGGCCAAGACAAAGTAACTGGCTCACCCTCATAGTCAAAATAAGAAAAAAAGATGAATGTATCAATACATAATAGAAGAAAGATAGGCTAGGTCACTGAAGTGGAGAACTCACCAACTAGTTTGAATAGTGCCAAACTAGCCACGTGGAGGAGGATGATCAACTTGGGCACCAGTTCCTACATGGTGACATCATGTAGCATAAAGTATGCGTTAGTACGTTTAAATGTACTAAGTATGTAAATGCAATACGAAAATAGTTAGGCATCATAATCAAAATGCATAATGTCAAGCAATAGGCATAATATATAATATGGTATGTATGATCAATGCTTAAGTAAAACATGTTTAAGTAACTCATGCTCATATAAGATATCATATGTGTAGAAGAAACCATATTCAAGTTATAAACCTCATGGTGGTTATGTGGTATAAGCCTCTAACATAGTTGATGGTAATCACACCTTACCAATACGGTGATGAAGTATAAACCCCTCGCATGGTTGATGAGTATAAACCCCCAACATGGTTACCCGAGCTCTTGTCTATCGGATCGGGTATGGTCTAATACAATGCTTTATGTAGAGTATATCATGTACATAAACTTATTTAATCATCATATAGTCAATCATATCATATCTCATGCTTTGAACCTTCAACTACTCAAGAAACCACATTCGAACATTTCATCAAATAATTAGAGGGTATGAAGTTGTAGTATAAAACCATGCAAAATACAGATGAAATCATGAAAGAAAATCTATTGTAAAACCATCAATCAACACCTTGCAACACCCTCATGACATACACATCAAAACCACTTCTCAAGTCTTATAATAGATCAAATATTTATAGCTTAAAATATGACAAAACAGTCACAACTGTACATAGCTTTAACATAGTGTGCAGTGAATTTTATAATGATCAAAACCCATTTGTAAATCAACTTTAAATCATGTAATTTATGTAAAAGGAGGTTTGCGTATCATGGGTGAAAGGAACCCATGAAAGAAAGCCACATACCTTAACTTGTAGATGAACTTAGTGAAGATTGGAGATGGAGACTTGAAGCTTGAAGAAGAACCTTAAAGAAGAACCTTAGCTTAGGATGAGGGTTTGGGACTTGACTTTGGGGAGTGAAAATATGACTAAGTGTTTTGGGGAGTATTGGGAGGGGTGAAATTTGGGTAAGTATAGATAAAAACACGTGTGAGAATTTCAGGCCCAAGACTTAAAGTGTTGGACCAAAGCTGAAAAACAGTGTCCAAAATAATACCGGAGTGCATCGCGGAGGCAAAGCAAAAACCCTATTGAAATTTATGTTCTTGAAATTTCGTAATTGCCAAATCTTTTCTCTTCAATCCGAGTTCCTTACCCCCCTAATTCGGACCCTCTGAAAAAGAATCTGAAGTTGGATTTTTGAAATAAAGAATAGATTTTGTGATATGTGAAAATTAAAATTTTGGACATTCCAAGGCACGTTTTTTGACACTTTTTGGGGTGGTTACAAAGATTGTCACGACCTAAGCCTAGGGCTTAGATATGACACAATGAATAGGTACACAAAGGATTCCAAACAATCCTTTTAAACATGCATAGCACATCCTTGGTTTTTGTGGAAGCATGAAAGAGCAATAAACATGGAGCATATAATTTCTAAGGGAAAAAAGGCTTTGGACTCACACAATGGGGATGTTGTAGGGAAGAGGATAAGCATAAATCACTTAGCAAATAAGTTTAAAGGGTGGGTAAGTATGACTCACACAATGGGGGCATTTAGGGACTTGGAAATTCCATCTTGTCAACATAACAAACATTCACTACAAAAAAGGGATAAGGGACTAAGGGAAAACTCCAACAATACAAAGACATAATAAGAGGCAAGCTCTTAACATATAACCCATGTATCCGACAACACCTCTAATACGAACGGAGCCGGGCCCAAGATAACTCACAGGCTTACCCTCAAAGGTAGTATCCAAAAACAGAGTAGTCCTAATAAAGGCATTAAAGTAAGTAGATATTGTCCCCAAATGTGGAGGACTCACCAATAGTAGGCCTTTACCGGGTCTATTAACTGTGTAGAGGAGGAGGATGCAAGGTAGCTTTGGTTCCTACATGGTTAGATCATATAGGCAAAAGGTATACATTAGTACTTGGAATGTACTAACTATGTGCGGTGAAATGCAACAAAGGATATAAGTGATAATAATCAAGATGCATAACCATAATAAATAGGCATAAGTTCAATATGACATGTATAATCAATGTTTACGTCAAAACATGCATCAAGATAGTCAAACTTACATAATATATCATACATATGTGGGAGGATACCCTAACCGCCTTATAAGACTAAACGAGCTATAACTTGAAATCTCGATGTTCGCTCTAGACCAAATAAAGGAGTGGTCTACTTGCCAAGATAAACTAGGCATGACCCAACAAAGTGGGGAACTTGTCCTAGTTGGATCCACCAGTAAAATTCCACTTAGGGAAAATAATAAAAAACTATGGTGTTACATAGTTAAGAGACCAAAACTTTATATAAGGATCCCTTGGGTTGAGCCCCCACCTTAAGCCTCTTTCTATACTTGGTCTAGTCCCACAGAATACTTGAAATAATCATAAATTTATTTATAACTTGAATGGCTTGTAAAAAAATGAAAACCTGGCATGAGTAGCTCATTCATGTACTTGACACCTACATGTGGAGTATACCTTGTACTAGAGGGTAAAAAATGCACAGACTTGACTCCTTCTAGTAGGCATCACAATACACATGAGGGTAGATATTGTAATATGCTCAACCCCTTATAGTGAACTTTAGTTTGTATATGAGGGTAAAATAGTTATCATGTGTGACCCCTTGATGTAGACATTTTCATGTCACGACCCAACCCTATGGCCTAGTTATCATGTGTGACCCCTTGATGTAGACATTTTCATGTCACGACCGAATAGGGAACCTCTAAAGACCCCAAACAAGCCTCTTAGTATATCATTACACATCCTTGGTCGCGGAAGCAATTAAACAACAACACTAGAACATAAAATAAGGATAAAGGGCTAAGGGAGTCTTTTAGAACATAAAAATACAAGTGTTAAGAGAGTCAAAGCTCAAAATATCATTACATTACTTTTCGAACAAAACCTCCAAACTCGGAATTGACTAGGGGCTAAGATAAGTTTTTCTGGCTCACCCTCATAGTCAAAGCATAGAATAAAAGAAGGAGAATCTTTGCATAACATAAGATCAACAGATATCATCCTCGGAGTTGCGGACTCACCAAACTTGCTTCATAGATAGTACTAGCCATGTGGAGGGGCAAGATAATCAAGTGGAGTTCTGGTTCCTACATGGTAATATCATGTAGGAATAGAGTATGCATTAGTACATTTAAATGTATTAAATATGTAGGATACAATGCAACAAGAGATTGGCAACATAAGGAAAATGCGTAAATATAGGAAATGGATGAGCATAGTAACAATATGTTATACATGACTGATGCTTGAAGTATAAAATACTTATATAGAACATAATACATGTATTGGAAGAGATCATCATCGTAGACCAAACAACTTAGTACTTGGAATCCAAGGCATGCCACCCACTTGGAAGATGGATGAGGTACATACATCTCATCTTTGGTAGTACAGGATTTCCACCACCCAACAAGGTGGATAAGGTATATACCCCTCATCTATGGTAGTACGGGATTGCCACAACCTGACAAGGTGGATGAGGTACATACCCCTCATCCATGGTATGGTCAACTTGCAATACTATAGATAGTATTCATGAAATCAACATATTCATATATTATTTTCATCATCATAAAGTCACATGACTCATAGGTCATGCATTAGATCATCAATAACTCAAGAACCCTAAATCGGTCATTTTATCAAACACTTGGTGCGTGTGCAATACTAGTATAAACCATGCAATTCAAGAGTAAAAATCATGCAAGAAAACTTGAAGTAAATCAACCCACCAATACTTGTTAATACCTTCATAAAATACACATTGAAACCCTTCATGAAATCTCAAAATAGATTATACATTCATAGCTCAACACATGTTTAAACAGTCACACTTTTATGAAACCCCAACATAATTCATATTTAAATTCATAATAAGTAAGACCCATAAGTAAATCAACTTAGAAACATACAATTTATGTCAAAAGGATGATCGGACACCATAGGTGAAAGGACCAAGTGGCTGAAACCCATATGCCTTAACTTTTGAGATTTCCTTGATGAAGTTTTGAATGAAACTTGAAGCTTGAATGCAATCCTTGGATCCAAAATGAGATCGGGATACTTGAATTGTGGGTCAAATATTTGTTTAAGTGTTACCAGGATGATAACCCACACTTTCACTTGGTAATACCCGAATTGAAAGTCAATCTTAAAAAAGTGACTAGCCCCTTGAAGTTGGTAAGAAAGATCATCAATCCTTGGTAGAGGATATTCTTTATGGTGACCCTATTAAGTTGCCGGTAGTCAATGCACATTATATGATTACCGTCCTTCTTCTTCACAAATAACACCGGTGCACCCTATGGTGATTGGCTAGGCTTAGTAAAACCCTTTTCTAACAAACCCGTCAATTTCTCCTTCAACTCCTTTAACTCTGCCGGGTCCATACGGTAAGGGGGATAGAAATGGGTTAAGTTTTGGGGAGGAGGTCTATACCGAAGTCTATTTCCCTTTCGAGATGAACTCTGGGAAGGTCATTAGGGAAGACATCAAGAAACTCATTAAACACTGGAACCGACTCTATAGGATGAAACCCAGACTCTATATCCCTAACTCTCACAAGATGATAGAGACGCCCCTTAGAAATCAACTTATGGGCTTTAATTGAAGAAATGAATCTACCCTTGATCACCACATCATGACTCTCCCACTAAAGAATGGGTTCATTTGGGAATTAAAATTTAATCCTATGGGTTCTACAATCAATAGAAGTATATTATTCATGCAACCAATCCATCCTACGGAAGAGATCAAAATTCACCATATCCAACTCAACAAAATCATAAGGCATTATTTTATGCAAAATGCAAATGGGTCAATTTTTATAGACCTTTTAGCTACAATGGATGCACCAATGGGAGTAGACACTTCATATGGCTTACACAACAATTTGGGCTCAACATGAAACCTTTTGGCAACAAAAGGAGTAACAAAAGAAAGGGTGGAACCCAGGTCCACCAACGCATACACATCAAAGTCAAAGGAAACTTCAACACACCGTAGCAACATCGGGCGCCTCATCCCTTCCTTGCCTCCCTTGAAGAACATAGAACCTATTGTACTATGGAGCATCACCTTGTTGGCCACCTCTTCCCTTAGGACCCACACTTACACCTTGAGGATGAACATCTCTACCCTTGGGTTGAGCATGCAGATAACTACTAGCTTTGTGACCAAATTCACCAGACCCAAAGCAAGTATTCGAGTTCTTCAAACATAAGACACCATAGCCTTTTCCACACTTATGGCATGTAGGTGAAACTTGGGCATCTAAACCATTGCCCTTCTTTTGCGCATACGCACATTAAACAATCTTATGGCCTATCTTGCCACAGCCATATCATGCACCTGTGTTCCTCCAACATGTTCCATCATGTTTTCTACCACACCTTGGGTATATAGGACGAGTCACTCCACCATTGCCCCCCGCTTGGCATATGGATGCCTTTCTCCAATTCGGGCTCTCTTGGCCTTTCCCTCTCCACTTTTACCATTTGAAGTCTCAAGCGTACCCACCGATCGGTTGGGTTGGGTGGTCACTACCTTGGCTAACACCTAAAGAGCATTGCGAACCTCCACATTTGATATATCTCCGTCCTGAGTAGTATGAGACATATTCTAAAACTCAGTGATTAAGAATAAGATATAAACCTTAGAGTACTTAACTCTATCGCATGATATAAATTATGAAGAAGTGAAACATTTCCTAAAACATCTCATAGTCTCCTATTCATAGTTTTGGCGCGCTTCACAACCATTAATAACACTCTAATTGATGTTGTGTGTTGGACTGCAGGGACCGTTAAAATCTAGTGCTCTGATATCATCTTTGTCATAACTTGGCCCTAGGGCCTAGACCTGACACGATAAATGAGGAACCCGAAAGGACCCCAAACAAACCTCTTAGCATATCATTACACATCCTTGGTTGAGAAAGCAATTAAACAATAACACGAGAACATAAAATAATGATAAAGGGTTAAGGGAGTCTTTCAGAGTTTAACACATACAAGATCAAGAGAGTCAAAGCTCAAGGTGGATAAGGTACATACCCCTCATCCATGGTAGTATGGGATTGCCACCACCTGACAAGGTGGATAAGGTACATACCCCTCATCTATGCTAGTACAGGATTTCCACCATCCGAAAAGCTGGATAACGTACATACCCATCATCTATGGTATGGTCAACATGCAACACTATAGATACTATTCGTGAAATCAATAGATTCATACATTAATTTCATCATAATAATGTCACTTGACTTATAGGTCATACATTATGTCATCAATAACTCAAGAATCCTAAATTGGACATTTTAGCAAACACTTGGTAGGTATGTAATACTAGTATAAACCATGCAATTTAGGAGTGAAATTATGCAAGAAAACTTGAAGTAAAGCAACACACCAACACTTGGTAATACCCTCATACAATATACATTGAAACCCTTCACGAAATCTCAAAATAGATCATATATTCATAGCCCAAAACGTGTTCACACTTTTATGTAGCCCCGACATAGTTCATAGTTAAATTCGTAATAAGAAAGATCCATAAGTAAATCAACTTAGAAGCATATAATTTATGTAAAAAGGAAGGTTGGACACCATGGGTGAAAGGACCCAATCGTTGAAACCCACATACCTCAACTTTTGAGATTTCCTTGATAAAGATTTGAATGAGAACTTGAAGATATAATGAAATCCTTAGATTTGGAATCAGATTGGGACACTTTAATTTTGGGTAAAATATTTGTCTAAGTGTTAGAGAGGGTTTTCGGGAATGCCTTGTATGATATGGGATTGAAAAATGACTAAGTATAGGTGTTTTTATGCATAGGAAGGTTTAGGAACAAAAACCCAAAGCCTTAGGCAAAAATTGAAAAACTGGGAACAAAATATACTGTTCCACAATGGGTCTGCGTCATGGAGCCGATGCCAACAGCCTCTGGAAGTGAAATTTTTTCAAAAACATAATTTTGCTACGGTTACTCTAAAATTGAGGTTAGACCCATTTCCCACTTAAGTTTTCCCCCTTATCAAGAATATGAAGTTGATTTTTGAGATATAGAAATTACGATTATTGGCATTTTCAAGGCACATTTTTGGGCACTTTTTCGGGTCGTTTCAATTCACTCACAAGAGCGTAAAATGATGTATAAGGGATCAAAAGTTTACTTACAAATCATAGGAAGTTTTCATGATTTAATACATGTTTGGGAGCCCATATTTTATCATAACATATTTGTCTTATAATCCATGTAATAATTGTTCATCCGCATAAACATCTTGTCATGTAAATTTAGTCAAACATGGTGGGTATATGTATATAGCCTTTAAATTATGCAATTCAAGAATATAGGACAAGAGAAGAGTAAAATCAACTCATTTCAAAGTCATTCAAATCAACCCACCATCATTGTAGTAAAACTCTCATTATTTAGAAATCATATTTTAAACACATAGTGAAAAATAATTAGTTTGAATCATTCTTAATCGACCCATCATAATCATATACATCATCTTCCAAAACATGGACATAAGAACATGAAACTCATCTTATCAAGTAAAACCTAGTTAAGAATTTCTCAAACTCATGTAAATTCATAAATTTCACATGATAGTTTACTTTATGATAATGCGCAAAAGTAAACCATCATAGAATGCATAATTGTGACATCATATGCATGAGTTCATAAAATACCCATAAAGATCCATAAATTTCATATAGTTGGAGAAGAAGAATGGTTGGACTTGTGGGAAGGAAGATTCCCACAATCAAAGCAACATGCCTTGTCCACTTAATGAAGGACAAATCTGATTTAGAGGTAAAGAAAATAAAACCCTAGCTTGCCCCCTCATTTGAATACCTTGAAGAACTTTGAAGGGGTTTGGGACTTGGAGGGCTTTTTAAATGAGGAGGAATGAGCTGGATTAGGGTTGAAAATAGCTGATATGGGGAGTAGTAAAGGCCAAAAAACATTGTATTGGGTTTAGGATGAGAGAAAAGGACAAAAATACCCCTTTTAAAGCTGGCCAGACAGTTTCCATGAAAGCCCGTTTATGGGCCGTAATTCATTCCACGTCCCATAAAGTGGGTTATATAAACTGTCATCCTAATAGTGCTTCACTAAAATTGGCATAACATTTTAGTTCGAACTTTAAATGAGGTGAAACCTATTGAGTTGGAAAGATAATTCGAAGAGCAGTCATTTGGTTGAGATAAAACCAGTTGCATTGGAAAGGTAATTCGATGAGCTTTGATTTTGGTGGATCATTCAGCATATAATTCGTTGTGTCCTAATATATGTATGAACTTATGCTTGAACTTAGGCAATTAGAATTGTTTGCACCTGACTTGATGAGAGAGGGGATTGGGATTATATGAGGGGTCATAGAGGTGCTAGATGAGGTTGTTAAGGGAATTGGAAAGGTTGGAACTTCCCCTATAAAAATCACTGGACAGGACCATGAGACCCTATTTATAGGTTGTGGTCTACGCTACAGGCCGTATATAAGAGTTTCGTTTGATAGCCTCTCAGAGACCTTTCTCTTATTTACATTCCACGACATGATCTACGGCTCATAAATGATTTTACGGGCCATCTGATTAGTCGTGGAATTAATTACCAAAAGATCCTAAATTTCACCAAGTCTGCCTAGGTTCCATGAACAAACAAATGGGTTGTACTCTAACATATAACTCTTAAAACCTTTCGTAGATACTGAAAGTCAAAATTTTCCAAAGCATATTTTTTTGCATCTTTCATACTCCTCGTGGGCTAGGTATTACAAAACTCATGAACCAAAGTAGGGGAATACTTCCCCAATGGTGTTGCTAGCCAAACAAAACTATAATGAGCCATGGTGTCACGAAGCATCGGGACTATATCCTTCTCTGTTGTGACTATCCTCAAATATGGTCTGGGTGTGCCGCCCTCTGTCATCCTTCTAGATGTACTCTTTATATATGGTGAGAATGTCCTTGACTCACTAGCGTCTTGGCTTCCCAACTAGAGGAACTAGTATTGGAGCAGACCTACTCAACTTTGTGGTCCCTAACATCGATTCGTCATTTAAACCTATGCCTCTCTATCTGGGGAGCCTGACCAGGACCACTCTTTAGAGTTTATCATCTGTATAGAACTGCTCCTCTGAGAACGTCCCTCTTCAGACTGGGGAGGTTGTGACGTAATTGTTGGTGGTTGGGCCGATACTATCTGTCTACATACTATACGTCATTGCTCAGTGCCTACGTATGGATGGACACCAAGCTTATCAACAAAGCTACTGGCCTCAGACTCTATTGGCTCATCACAACGTCTATTACGTAGAGTCTATATCTCATCAACCTTTGCTCGGGGATCTATGACACCTGCAAACACAATAATATAAGCAAAACAACTCTAAAGGAATGTGAAAAGAAAAACAAGAACGTAACAGAAATATATCATAGAAGAAACCAAAAAGGCTCACCTATGGACCATAGTGTAAACTACGGGCCATAAAAGGCATTTGTGTAAATAGGGAAACAATGATTTGAGTTATTGAACTTTCAAGTATGGATATAGTAACAACCATAGTGATTTAAGTTACTATAATTTCACTTATGGACTCAGTAACAGCCTGTGGTTTAAACTATGAGTCGTAGGTGCAGAGTAAAAGATACTATCAAGTAGGCATTGGAAACCACGAAAACTGTTTTTGGGCCGTAGTGTGAATTATGACTCATAAACAGGTTCATCCGATTAAATTATGGAAATTTCAAGTTGCTAATCACCCTTTTGTGAGGGGTAGTTATGGTCCGTGGATGAAACCACGTGCCTTAAATCACCCTCGTAATTATGATGAAACAAAAATTTACTTCCGTAAGTCCAATTTCGTTATCATCACATGATATATAAGACTAAAGTTAATCTAGTTTCCCAGTCAATGAAAATTTTAAACTATCATGAAGACTAGTGCACAACAACAGGGTATATAAGATCATTTCAAGTTGAAGTACAATGCAAGGCCAAACACAGTAAAGATTATCAACATTAGACCAACCAAAACCATCTATCTCAAACTCATACAAATTCAAATTACCATCCTACCCCTCAAACACCACCTCAGTGCAAAACCATGAAAATATACTGCCAATGACCAATTAAATTAAAACACATGGATCACATTGTGCACAAAAAGCATTATAACTACCGTTAGGCCATTTTTCATCACCCTCACTCATCATAGTGATCACTCCCAAATTACAACTCCCAATGAAGGTATAAGTGGTCGTTGTTCAAGTGAAGAATCTAACATAGGTTAGGGTCAATCCCATGAGGAATATGGTCTAAACATGGAGTAATTAAATCAATTTAGATGAATTATTCTAATTACTTCCAAAAAAGGGGTTTTGATATAAAAATAGTAATTTAAACCTAAACCAAGATTAATGATCACTGCACGGATGTCTAATTCAGTGAGAGAAGTAATTAGGGTATTGTGTTCCCATGAATTTCTTATGCAGTATAACCTAATAATTATAAACTTTCTAGTGTGTACATGCAAAATTGATAAGTTATGTTCACCTTAATCATTGGGTCAGCAATTGGGCAAATTTCACCACACAACATGGGTTGTTTATGGGTGTCGTATTACTAACCCTTACCTCGTCCAAGTACAACTATCACTTAGGTCATCCAGGTTCATTAGACGAGTGGACTCATATTGAATCCTATTGTTTATCCCTTTTCCCATCCATTACTTATTTAGACCATTTAGCCATCTATTATAGTGATTAAAAATGAAGAAATAAACATTACATGCATTCACACTTTCAAAGGATCATAAATTATCCAATTTTTACATTGTCAGTTCTTCATGGTTCCCTCAACCCTAGTTGTGGATTTTAGCTACTCCTGTTAGTTGTAGATGAAGAAATCATGTTATGAATTTACATAATTAAACACTTACAATAAAGAATTGAAGAGCAAGAAATCAAAAATTTTCACGCCAATCACAATAATCTAACTCAAAAATAGATACACAAGTTGTCTTCTCAAAATCTCCAAGAACACGATTAAAATATATAATAATATGAAATCTAAAGTTCTATGCATCTAAAAATACATAAAAACCATATTTATAATACAAGAAATAAGAATCCTAAACTGATTAGGAAAATTGGAATCGAGGCCTTCCATGATGATTAGGAAACCAGGAATCATGGCCTTACACGAACTGTGTAACGGATCATAAATAAGTTCATAGCTCGTGCAACGGTTTCGTAGATAATATCCACAAAAATTACCTCCATAGTATGAATAGCTTCTTATGGACTGTAAATTACCTTATGGACCGTATGTTTTTCCATCCTATTATCTTTCAGCGACTATGCATATTTCTGGGCCTTCTTTTCACAGACTTGTCTATGGGTCGTCAAGAAAACCATGACTTGTACTTGTAACTCATAGATTCAACTTGAAAAAAATAAGCCCTCACTAAAAGACTATGAACCCTATCTAAGACACATAGATCAAACCACGGGCTGTAAAAGGTCTCGAACATCATCAAAAAGCTACAATCTATAGAAATCATCACAAAAACTCCCCAACTACTATAATCCTGCAAAATAAACACAAAAACACATCAAATCTACTAATAATACTTAGAGAATGTAAAAATTATAAATTTAAAGCATTAAAAGTTACATAGTTTAGCGGCACATCAAAACCCTAAGCTTAAAATTGTTGTTTGTCCTCAAGCGATGGACTCAATCTAACATAAGTAGCACAACATACACATAGAACTCAACCTCATGGCATATATCATATCTCAGTCACTCACAGATTCCAATTTAACTATCAATACATATACAATACAGTTATCAAAAAAACTCAAGAAGACCAACAAATGACAAAGTAACTTTGACAGACAAGAATCACCAAGATGGTCGACAACTAAACAATGCAACTCAAGTGCCCTCACAAAAAGAAGTCTCGATTCTCACTCAAACTAATGTATTCAGATTCAATGCTAGGGACTGATAAATACTCTCACACTCACAGTTTATATTTGAACACTGAGTACGATAACATAGGCTTGCCCCTATACTCATGACCATGATATTCAACTAGTTGAAGTATGATAACTATAGGACCTTTTTAGCTTGTAATATAGGCTCTGCGGCTTGGTATGACATATTTGGAATATAGTAAATAATTTTCCTCCTACACTATGCTATTTTACACATTGCCTCACCCAACAAAAGTATTTTAACTCACTGTTCCCTATTCCTATTCCAGATCCATTAGGGCGCACCTATTCTACTTTTCAGCTCATTGCCTTATATTTGTCTTAATTCTTTTTCTTTTTGAGCTCATATTTTGGCATTTATGCATTTATCTCACACCTATTTCACATTTTTCCTTTTTCATTGTGCTTCGATGCTTTCCTTCTTGTCTTGCTATGGTTTCTTTGCAATAGCCACCCTCAATTTGGGTTGTTGGCTGAGTTTAGGTGCACAATATCTGACCTATGAATTAGTGCTACTTTTTAGAGCCACCCTTATCTTAGGCTTTTAGATTAAGTTCAGGTGCACAATATTCAAGGAGGGACCAGGGCCAATTTCATGATTTATACAGACAAAAAGGTTTGGTGACTTAGGTATTTTCAAAAGAAAGGGTACATGTATGGATCAAACATTGAGACCAAGGGATGAATACTGCATTTGTTCAGTTATTTTAGTCTAAGTAGACCATTATTAAAAACAACCTATGATCTTTTCCTAACTATCTAACCTACTGTCTTAGTCAGAGTAACGTGGTAATCTCTAGATTGAAATACAATGTAAGAATTACACAATAAAGTTCACGGACACTTGGCACTGAATGCATTGCTCAGATCATGCTTTTTTATCACATTCTAGCCCTATCTTATCAGAACAAACACTGTCAATTAATGATACAACATAGTTGTCATCAATGCTACCTAGCAGCACATTATCAATTTCAAAAAATAGGGACGGGGGTATCATTTTTTGGTATAAACAAATATATGCAATAGATATCAATGCAATATGCTACCAATATTACTTAAGCATCCTAAATATGTCGATTCAATAGAAAATAAATGTCCTTAGGGAAAGAACACAGGTTAGAATGGTCACAAAGTCAAAAATTTGGGTCTATATAGGCCTTGGTTACTCTAACATTGTCGAGGCCTATAAGTATCGACACCCCAATGATATATCATTGCATTGTCCTCAATGCAACAATATATAGCAAAAACCAACATATGGGTCAAGAAGGAACATACCTGGGCACTGAGCGCCAGTCTCCATTGGTGAATCACCACCCTTAACCTGCTGCGTGGTCTCTACTGTCATGGCAGCCTGTCCTGAGGGCCCAATACCCAATGCTATCTGCTCATCTCATGCATTCTATGACACCTCAGTGTCTATAAACACTTGTCTATCAGCCTTTATCTGCTCTCTCTACATCCACTTAACATGTCTCCTTGCAGCCTCAAGATCATCATCTCTTGTATGACCCTTCTTCCTAGAGACGTGGGCTGCATGCTTATCAACAAATCAGTCCAACACCTATATAGTAATGTCTGACATAGGAATCATCAAAGTTGATGGAGTCACCATCACAATCTAATCACAGAGATGTTGAATGTTTATCCAAGTGGATATAACATTTGGAGTCTGAGCTTATCCGAAATGATCCTTCATATGCCTCTCAAATGTGTCCACATGGCCATGTAGTAATGCTAATCTCTCCTAAAATGTGGTTATATAATGTTGCTGCGTATGTTCTTCAGACTCTGATAAAACCTTGCGAACCTAAGGCCTGATCTGCTATAGTAACTAAGTCAATTGGCATGCAGTGTGAACCTGGCATTCTACCGGAGCTTGAATAGACTCTGTGGAGATATAGACCATACCCATAGTCTAAGGATGTAAAGGTACAACCTTTGTTATAATGCAGAAAGTTAAAGTAGGCCCTATTCCATCTCCACATCAATCTTTGGGGGCGTCTTTGATTGATCACCATCATCAGTAGTGGTGGTAGTGGTAGTTCCCACATATTTCGGAGGCTTGGTAAGCATCGTTGATAATTGTATTGTAGTTTGTGGTGCTCTCCCCAGCACAACCAGATTCTTATTGGCCTTTAGGATAGCATCCTGAGTCCTCTGGATGTCTATCATGATGTCCATATTGGGCATGATCTCTACCATAACCTTTATACATAGTCTATGTTCCTAACATGGGAATAGGATCAACTTGGACCTTCTCAAAGCGCGCTCCTACATCTCCTCAACTATACATCAAAAAATTCAATATCATAGCCAGTTATAATGCTAACAACCAAAACTACGTGATTCACTTTCTAGGTGTTATTAGCATGGGTTGTCTAGATGCGAAGACTGCCTACAAGAATTTGCCAGAAAAATTGAGCGAGTCCTTTATAATATGCATGGGACCAGACACCTAGTCAATGTCCTGGCTTCGCTTTGTGATATGTCTAGCAATCCATCTCATCAAGGTGGCCGTTTGGACCATACCTCTCATTAATACCCAATCTCATGTCTGCCCTAATTGATCAAACACAATTGTT
The DNA here is from genome assembly GCA_011800125.2 of Solanum clarkiae. Lineage (NCBI taxonomy): Eukaryota > Viridiplantae > Streptophyta > Magnoliopsida > Solanales > Solanaceae > Solanum > Solanum clarkiae. The sequence continues at coordinate 10,403,895 of JAABOM020000096.1, forward strand.
ATCATGGGGCCCTTATAGTCGAGGCTAAACCAAAACATACGGATATTAGCCGTTAATATATCTACACTGGTTCTTCTTACTAATGTCTAAGTCAATAAAGGCTAAGAAAGGGGCTTTGCCTTTTTTGACGTAAACTCGATAATAGTAGTAGCATAAGAGAGGTGTTGAACTCATGAACCAATGCTGGGGATTACTCCCACGATGGTGCTGCTAGCCAATCAAAACTATATCAAGCCATGGTGTACCCAACTATAACTATTCGGGGCTCCTTAAATATGGTTCGGGTCTGCCGACCCTTGTCGTCCTGCTGGACATCCTCTTTGAATGTAGCTAGTATATCTTTGACTCACCAGTTTCTCGAATACCTTGCTATAGGAACTGGTGCTCGGGAGGAGCTACTCGACTCCTCATCAATCCCTAAGCCATCTCTATCTTGGGAGCCTGACCTAGACCCCTATTCGGAGTTTGTCATCTGTATTGAGCTACTACTTCGTAAACCCCCTCCTCAGAGTGGGAAGCTGAGCAGCGATGGTTGATGGTTTTGCTGGTATTGTGAAATGCCCTGAAAATGTTCTTCAAAAATGCCTATAATCGTAATTTTTATATATCTCAAAATCCATGCATGATATCAACAATCTAACTTCATATTCTTGATCGGGGGCCAAAATTGAGCAGGAAATGAGTATAACCTAGATTTTAGAAGACGCGTAGCAAAAAATAATTTTCTCAAATTTTTTAGAAACAGTGGCGATCGCGGCCTGGTGCATGGAGTAGTGTAAAAGTTGCCTTCGTTTTGGGTCCGTGTCATAGACCAAGCATGGAATCACCCATACTTAGCCATTTTTCAACTCAATATCACTCAAAAACCTCCCAAAGACCTCTCCAAGACTTAACCAAATATTTCATACAAATTCAAGTGTCCCAAGCTTAATTTCAGATCTTAAGAACTCTATTCAAGCTTCAAGTCTCCTTCAAGTCTACATCAAGAAAACCCAAGTTTAAGGTATGTGGGTTTCATCCATTGGGTCCTTTCACCCATGGAGCCTAATCTTCCTTTTTATGAAAATTGAAAGATTTCAAGTTGTGTTTCTTATGGATATCTATTATTATTAAATATGAGCATGAAATATATTGGGGTTTTGTCAAATAGTATTGATTATGCGTGAATATCTATTTTGAGCTAATACTATGAATAAATATTTATCTATTAAAACTATACATGATTCAAGCTACGAAATCTATGAATTACTATCAAGTTTTAATATGATTTACAAGTTAACCATGATGGGGTTTTACCATAATATTGGTTTTCCCTATTTCATGATCCATGCTCTTGCATTTTGCATGATTTGAACATGTGTCCATATATGCCCACCACATGTTTGATAAAATGTCTTGATGAGAATTCTCAAGTGTTCCTATGACCTATTGTATGATTTCTACAAGTCTCGATTCTTGATGAGTTATTGAGTTCTTATGCTAAGGTTTATCCTCTTGTGAATTGTGAAGTCTACTAGGAGGGGTTATGAGCTATGTTATATGCCTTACCCTCTAGTACAGGGCCAAATTTCTATATGAAGGGGTTATGAACTATGTTGTATACTTTACCCTCATGTACTATTCAATGTTATGCAATATCTTATACTAATATGAAGGGGTTATGAACTACGTGGTACGCCTGTTATGTACCTCATGCTTACATGTAGGGGTTATGACCTATGCTATCTTTCTACCCTCATGTACTATTTATTATCTCATGCTTACATGTAGGGGTTATGATCGATACTATCTTTCTACCCTCATGTACTATTCATTATCTCATGCTTACATGTAGGGGTTATGACCTATCCTACTCCTTTACCCTCATGTACTACCCATTACCTACTAGAAGGGGTTATGTTCTATGCTATATCCCTCACCCTCTAGTACAAGGTAGTTGATGATCTATTCATGTTAATATATGGTGATAAACAAGATATGCAAGTACGATTATTCTTAAGAATGTTTCATCCTACGCATTGATTACACATGGCATATTGAGCTTATGTTCATTGAATATGATTAAGCATCTAGTTATTATGTCTTGTGATTCTTGTTGCATTGCATCCTGTGTACTTAGTACATTCAAACGTACTAAGGCAGATATCATGTAGGGACCGGAGCTCCATTTGATCATCCTTCTCCTCTACGTGGCTAGTTTGGTTATTGTAAAGAAAGCAAGTTGGTGAGTCCTAAATTCCAAGGACGATATCTATTCTCGTTCATGCTTTATAGAGACTTGCTCTTATGTTGAATAATTATTAAATGAGGGTGAGCCCAGAAAGTGTCTTGGCCCCCGCTCCATTCTATGTAGAGGTGTCGTTGGATATTATGTCATAGTTTTTCTATGATTTTAGAGCTTGAGTCTTTTTACGCTATTATTATTATGAATTACTTCCTTTAGTCCCTTTTACTTGTTCATTTATTTGACACTTGTGTTTATTTAATTTTCTTCTGCAACCAAGTATGTGTAAACAATATGCTAAGAGGCTTGTTTGGGTTCTCTTTAGGCTTCCCATTCTCCATGTCATGTGTAGGCCTTACGCTTGTGTAATTCCCTTATTATTAAATACTGTAGTCACTTTAAAAAGGTATTCCCTCAAAGATGAAATCAACCCCTACTTCACAACTTTTTTACTTGAGTTTATGTTGTTAGAGAAATCAGTTTTCTTGAATCGTAGAAAGGAATGAGGCAGGGGTTCATTTTAGTGAAATTTATTTACTATTATACAATCAAACATGTCAAACCATCCTTAATATTAATTATTATGTGTGAACAAATAAATAAGGAAGGAAAAAGAGCAAAGTAGGGCAGCCATCTTATTGGACCTTTTTTTTTCTCTTAAGATGCTTTTCATATAAAATATGTTTTCCTCAAAGTAAGTCAGTTTATTATCCTTATAAGACCATGTAAACTCTTCCTGTCCTTATTTTTGACAAAACACATGAAAAATATCAGTTTAATGGAGCATAATTACGAAATCCTCCATCATTTGGTAAGTGACTGAATTCTGTCTTTAGATGGAATAATGTGTAATAATTATGGAATAACTCATTGTATATAGCTTTGTTTATAGTATTTAAATATGTTTGGAAAGCTAATCCACATACTTACAACTTTTATGTTTATGCAAAAATCTAAATCTTCTTGTGTGGTATCAAAAGAAGCCATGAAACACAATTAGAGTTCTGGCCAGTTTTCTGTTTGAGAAGCCTTTTATGTGCTGTTGTTAGTATTTTAATAACATCTTGATGTGTGAGCTATAATTTGTGATGCTTATTTTGGTTCTTTGCAACACGAATACATGTATCTACAATCTTATATTTATGTTGGGACCTAATTTGGTAGTTTTGGATTCAAAACAGTCGATGCAAGTTAGGACAAGTTCTATCCAGAATTTTGATATAGAAATCCCTAGGGGTGTGCTATTTGTGTTTTGAATATAAATACTTATACAAAGGGTTTTTTGAAGTGATTCTTGATATTTTGCAACCTATATTCATATACCTACTGTTCTCATGCAGACTAGAAAGCCTAGTTTGTCAATTTACCGATCTGAAATCTAGTTGCATTGCAAGGCAATAAAACTGTCTAGAAGAGCCTGATTTGTAAAAAAAAAGGACTCAGTTTTGGCATTTCTCTTGTTAGTTGCTACATATTAAAAGTTCTGAATGTTGAATGAGAATGTATATGAGTATTAAGGTTCTCACACTCTTGTATAATCTTAAGGAAATTAATTGAATCAACAAATGTCGTATTGACCATGACTTGAAATCGGTAGGGTCGGTTGCGTGCTTAAAGGTTCAGGTTTGTGTAAAAATTTGTTCTTGTGCCTTTGTTATCTGCTAGTACATTTGAATGTTATCATGGTATCTCAGTTATGTTCTTGTCATTTTATCTAGTTGTGTTAATATATTTAGGGACTTGTAAGAAACTTATTTAATTCGCCCATTTGTATGAATTGCCTAATCATTTGACATCCTTGTGGACTTTGTCCTTCTTGTGGATATGATTTTGTCACTATTGGCATGCCTCTTGTTCGGATCAATTTCCATCTCGATTGTGAATTTTTGGTTCGTCCTAAGTGTGGACGCAATCCATTTTATGTACGAACTAGAAAGTCACTCTTAATGTGGTTCTTGGTTCTCTTGATAATTGAGTTTTCACCCTTCTAGATACAAAGCTTCGATCCTCCTTGATACTTGATTATGTTTGGTGTGACGGCATGACTTACATACTGGGCAAAATTTGTCATTTGCATGTCTTGTTAAAATTGTTTCAGAAACCTTTGATACTTAGATCTTTAATTATCTTACTAGATGCTATTGATGTATTTGTTCAGTTGGTCTATCTACTATATTCCAATTGTGTTCCATTTGACTTAAGAAGGGTAAATTGAGGGATTTAAGGTTATGAACTTTTAGCTTTTACACTACTAAGCTTCATGGTTGGCGATAGTTGTTTCTATTGTAGGGAGTACCCGAGATGATGCTTGAGGATGGCCGTTGAAGATATACATTGGGAGCTGTGCAGAAAATCACATTTGCATCTAGACATATATTGTAGTAATTCTGGGCCACTAGAGTCATATTCATGGTTGTGAAGGACGGCACAACTAGGAATGGGAGGCAATGAAGCATTTTAGGAAATGTTTCACTTCTTCATAGTTTATATCATGCTTTAGGTGTTAGATAAGGCTTTTTCCCCTAGCGAATGCTCTTTGCTATTCTAGATCATGCCATTACAAAGAGGAAGACAAAGGATGGCCTGTGCACCCACGGGACAACTGACCTACCCTGCTCTTCAAGCTCGTCAAGATGGAGGGGCTATCAAAATTGAGTTCCTAAATGCCATTATTATGTAGGCCTATGCAATGACGAACCAATTGAATCAAGGTGCCCAACCTCCTTATGGTCATATTCTGGCCTCAAGAGTGAGGGACTTCTATTACTAAAAACTGCTTGAAAAGTGATGGATTGCATCACTTTTTTTGCCAAAATTGACAGAAAAGTGACACAGTCCAATCCGTTGCTTTTTTGGTCGACGTTTTTCGAAGAGTGATGGACTATGTCACTTACATTTTTCATTGCATTTTGTATAATCTTGTTTCAAAAAAAGCGATGGACATAGCATCATTGTCCATCTCATATATAAAAAATTATTTTAAAAAAAAATTAGAGAAACGATGGACTCAGGTCCCTATCCATCGCATCTTTAAAAAATTATTTTTAAAAACATTTAATGAAGCGACGGACATGAGGTCCCTATCCATTGTAATTTGTAAAAATAAGTTATAAATGAATTGTTAAATGAGACGGACTTATACGCCTCTGTTGCTTTTCTGGAATTTTTTTTTAAAAAATTCCAGACAAGCGACGGAGATAAGGACACTGTTTGTCACTTCCTGGAAAAGTTTTTAAAAAAATTGTAAAAAGTGATGGACTTAGAGACGCAGTCTTTCATTTTCTCTAGCTTTTTTTTTTTGACAGCAGAAACCTGGAGTTTCCACAGGCCACCTGCAATTTAAAAAACAATTCCATTTCAGTCAAAATAAGCAATCCAACAACAACAAGAACAAGTTCAATGACAAAATACATAACAAGAATCAAAATCAAATATTAAAATGAATAAAATCCAACAATTATAACATTTTAAACCAACATAAAGTTCATCAAATTGTCAAAAATATAACTAAAGTCTCTAAATATAACTAAATTGTCCAAAACATAACTGAATGGAATCTAGGGACTATTATCAACAAACTCATCATCTTCACTATCATATTCGGGACTATAAGGGTGTGGTACAGGCCTACGGGCGAGGTTAAGCACTTGTTCTTTGATTTGTACTACTTCTTTTTGTTGCTGAACTCTCCTTGCATTAGAAACTGTGAATGCATTTGAAAGTTCTTTTATTTTATGAGACATGGCAGCCAACTGAACCTGGTCAAGGGCCTCGACCAGTCTTGACGATCCAATGCCTTCTAAACCTAATTGGAATCATCGTATATGATTCCTAGAGCCCATCCTATATATTCGGTCTTTCTGACTCCCGCCAATTACTTCTCAGTCCAAATTTGCTGGGACATTTGAGGAGTAAGTTCGAAATTATACCCAAGCTCATGAATATATAGCTCATACTCTTGCTGCATATTACAAAAATAATTCAGAGTTACAAAAATAATTCAGGCATTGCTGTATATATATGTATATATATATATATATATATGTATGTGTGTGTGTGTGTGTTAAGAAGCTTACGTAAGCTTGTTCGACCCTTGGCTAGACCCACATATCCGTGTCTGAGTCATTATCCTTCTTTCGAATATGATTTCTCTTGAAATCCTCATGTTGAAATGGAACCGATCCTATTTCTTTCTCTTGTAAAAAATTAATAATATAATTAATAAAATAATATTCAATCAAAAAAGTATTTAAGATTTGGAAATAGTCCAAACACTTTTTGCACCTCTGGTGTGCAACGATCCACCCTTCAGACTTACTCTAGCATTTTCTCTTGGTCCGACGAGGCTTTGAATTCCTCGGTGTATCAATACCAACGCAACTCCTCATATATGTGTGGTTGCAACCAACCCCCGGGCTTTCCATCATCTCGCGATTTCTTGAGCCAACTAGATAGTCTGGAACTTGCTTTCCTCTCAAATATGGTCCCTATGACAATATTGTACTTTTTGTTCCAAGTACACATGTCTGGACGAATAATAACAAAAGCGTTACATATTTAGTTAGATAAAGTATATTATAAGTAATAAACTTAATTTAAAATAAATATGTAAACTAATTATATACCTTAAACTCATGAAACATGGTCTGACGAATTTTGTGTGGAATCTCTCCCCAGGAGTGACAGGGCTCATTAAACAGCCTCCTAACATACTCTTGTAAGGCCTTGGCAGCATGCTTCGATGGATGGCACCTGTAAGAAAAATAAAAACATATTGGTTCATAAATATTTAGTAATGTAGAAAAAAATAAATAATTAGAAGAACAAACTAACGAGGCTCCATCAGAAACTATCAAAACACTCCCAAGCCTATCTCGCTGGCCAGGAGCTAACCCTGTGACATCTGGTGCTCCCTCTGGAGTAGCAGCAGAAGCTGGTGAAGCTGATGCCAATGGATGCACATTATGTTGAGTCAGTGGAGGAGTGATAGCCTCTTCACTAGAATCTCTAAGTCTGAGGGATGGTAGGTGAGGAGACTGAGATGAGAGAGACTGAACACTCGGAGATGGAGTACTCGAATACAATAATTTGTGAGGTTGTAGAACAGTAATTGTGGGTAATAGTATGGCCTGGTAATATGAAGTGAACCTGGGCTGTGATGAGGAAGAAGAATCACGTAATCTCCGAAACTTTCTATTGTTCGTCAGAGGATCCATTGTCCCAAACGAAAAAACTTCAATTGTAGGAGAAGTAGTTGTGCGCCTGGGAGATCGGAGGCAGAGGAAATATGTCCTGGAATATCCTCAGGATCAATATGTGCCCTAGTTTTTTCCTTCTTACCCAAACTAGAACTGCTTGCCCTAAGATGATCTCGAGGTCTATGACCATCACCACTAGATGACATATGTATGTAAAGTAATAATTGAATATATAAAAAGAATTAAATAAATTTAATGTTAGCACACTAAATAACGTATATGCAAGTTATAATGTATTGCTCTTTTCCTCCTCGCTTCATGTATTATCATCATCCACCAATTCTTCCTCCTCAGTTGTTTCATATTCATTGTCCTCCAGTTCCTCCTCCTCAAATGATTCATATTCCTCGTTACTCATTCCTTAATGTTTGGTATTACAAGATCATCATCAGAAACCTCATCTAGTATTTGTTGGGGATGTTCTAATGTGGTTTCCAACTCAACATCAACTTGTTATTGAACAAGTGTGATATCATTTTTGTACGCCACATCTAATACATTCTCTATTTCTATGCTTCCCACAGGCTTTGTCTTAATAACAACCCATCAATAGGCATTGTCTCTATGCAATGGATATGAAGTATAATAAACTTGCTTAGCATTTTTGGCAATGATAAAAGGGTCATAACTTGCGTATTGTCTGGTTTGTTTAACTTCAATAATGTTATGTTGTTGGTGGACCTTTGTGCCTCTTTGTGATGGATGAAACCAGTTATACCGAAACAATACAATCTTTTTCTTAGGCCAGCCTGAATATCTTAGTTCAACAATCTCTTGAATGACACTGAAATATTCAATAGTATGGCCATTACTATCGACATCACCTTGAACATACATACCACTATTATTGGTTTTCTTGTGCATAAAAACTTCCTCATTTTGAAACTTGAAACAATCGACAAAGCACTTATGGAGTGTATCAACTCGAGAATCAGGCCCGAGTGCGATCTCTCTCACAATAGCAAATGTTCAATGTTTGAATATTTATCATAAACCTAGATATTGTATTAACGATAATACAATTAGGTATAAAGTGAATAACATTTGTCACACCTCGAGAGGGTACCCTAAACATGACTGGCCCCCAGAGACTATTGCTAGCCCCCAAGTGGACCACTTAGTCTCATTTACCTTCGTTCAGTCAATTCAATAGTAGAAGAAAAATAGAGTAAAAGTACTAATAATCTATCTCTGGTCTCAAACTATCCACTTGATCTATCATGAATGGAATATAATAATAAAAGACAGTCTCAATATAAAGAATAGAAGGGAAAGACCCCTCAACATCTACGATCAACATCTATGTCTATGAAACCTCTATACTACTGTCCGCAACAGTACCTTAACAGGCCATGGTTACAAAAATCAAGTAAAAATACTATCAAATCTAAAGAAAATAACCATCCTCCAGATTCAGGGGAGGACTCACTACTGTCAGGAAATTCGTAATGCTCTGAACCTCAACGGTTGGCTTGCTGAAGTTCTTTGCCTACATAATCTACATCATAAAATGATGCAGCGCTAAAGGGTCGTTAGTGTCACGCTCCAAGTCCCATTAGGGCGGACTGGCACCCGTTGCCGATAAGGCCCGGGAGAACCAACCTGTAACTATGCACTTATATACGTATTATGAGGTGTTTCTACCTTTAGCATGCCTTAAAGTAGATAAACAATGATAATAAGCCAAAAAAAATGCATATGACTAGTCCATTGGGGCCACGGTGTCTAAAGTACGAGACATGACTTCACTTTTACTTTACATAGTCTACAAAGCCTCTAAATAAATAAGAACATTAGATAAGGGTCGGGACAGGCCCCGCCTCAACTAACTATACAATATAAATATAAGGTCTAGACATATATAAAACCCTGAAGAAACCTGGATCTTGGTAACAGCAGCTGAGTATCCTGTACTCCTACTAGGGAGATCTACTAGCACCTGTACCTGCAGCACGAAATGCAGGTCCCCCATAAGGGACGTTAGTACGAAATAGTGTACTGAGTATGTAAGGCAGGATATACTGTACATAAAGTAATAACTCAAATGAACCCATGCACTGGGGTAAGTTTGTGGACCACCTTTAGTTATGCTGTGGAATCATGTACTTTACATCCTTTATATTACTTTACCTTTACTGTATCATCTGTACTGTAAAATCTTTGCCCAGCTGTAAACATATGACCAACTGATCAGTGTTGAACTGCACCGGGTTCGTCCCTGGATAAGTTATACTCAACCCCTTGGGCTACCCCCTGATAGGATCGTCCCCTGACTAGGTTGTACTCAACCCCTCGGGGCTACCACCTACCAGAACCGTATACTTTATCTTTCTATTACCTTTGAGATGGTTCTTTTGGTGGCCATAATATTGGAGCTGTAAGACGGTATATATAGCATGTGACATGTAGATATTCATACAAGACAATATGACAAATAAAAGAGTATATTGGATAAACAATGAAATGCATATGAAATGGTACGACTTGTGAACTTTATTTGGCAAAAAGAAACCATGTATCTTTGTATTCATGTGTGTAACCAGATTTGAAAGTGACTATGTGTGGAATCATATGAACATGTCAAGGAAGTGAGACACCGTTAATAGTTATGTCGTAGTTGGTAAGTGCCTTTATGTGCCAAGGAAGGATCTATGTTTCATGCCAAATGATACAAAATCAAATAACCTTACATACCTCGTCCTCAGACCTCTTTACTATTTCAAAACAACCTTCCTTTCCTTCAAATAGTTATCTGCAACATAATAGTGATAAAACTAGCATTAGCAGCCATTATACACACCTTGGAAGCCCAATTGCATAAGAAAACAACACACGGGCAGCAAACGACAATTATAAACCCTAGCATGTTCCTTCGACCTTTCCGCTTCTTAATCGTATTTTTAATACACATTAGCAAGTACACATCATGTACAGTCTATTTTAAGTTCATAAAAGCCTTACAACAGGCCACAAAGCACAACACATCGCAATTCCACACAATCTAAAAACGGACAGCATAACGTTACCTTCTTTCGCTACCTTTC
>JAABOM020000096.1:10414520-10432391 GCA_011800125.2 Solanum clarkiae
GAAAAAAGCGCAGATAGTTTAAAGAGCCATTTTGCTTTATTCCATCATACTCCAAGGCCAAAAAATAGTCAATCTTTAGCTCCATCCGAGATTGATGGAAAAATTAGATCAATAATCATAATATAAAATAGTTTTCACGCAATTGAATAAGGAATCATGAAAACCCATAAATTTTATACTTGAATTTTGTAGAAAAAGTTGAGAATCCTTTGGGCTCCACGAATGAAAGAGATCCATGAACGAATATCTATATATCTTGAGTGAATTGCTAGAAAAAAACTTGATAGTTAATGGTGGAACTTGAAAACCCTAGCTTGAACTTCAGTGGAGTCTTGTAAAGAGAGAAAGTTGAGAGGAATTGATTTGGGAAATAGGTGTAGTTCATGAACATAAAGGTTATAGATAGATTTATAGGATCAAAATGACATAGTATATGGGTTAGGAAATGTAGGAAAAGTCCAAAATTTCCTTCATCAAATTTTGTCGGACAGGGACTATGACCCGGTTCTACGGGCCGTAGATACATTCATGATCGTACAAACGGTCCGTAAAACCTACGCCCAAAAATGTCTTATCTAAATCTCGACTATGAGCGACTTACGGGTCCGTCCTGTCTTTTACAAATTGTAGAAACACTTTGTAGATGATGTACTATAGCCCCTCAAACTGGGCCAAACATGACCTTAAAGCAATGGCCCGAAAAAAAAACCCGTACAATCAATATTGTAAAATTGTCTAAAACATTCAAAATTTGCCTATAGATTGGGGTGTTCTACGAACCTCAACTACAACACATAGAATAATGTACGATCGTCCTGTTGGATCGTACAAAAAGTACTAAGTCTCTAAATTTTTCCCAACATCTAGGTCCCTTGTACAACATCCTTTCACAGACTGTATTTCCTTATACGGTCTATAGTCCTTGCTCATACATGATACTGTTTTCTAGAAAAAATTTTGAAGTCTGAGGTGCCTTTTATGACATTCATCTGTGGTTCGTACACACATCTACGGCCCATAAATTGGGCTTGTAGTCACTGCACCAGACAATATTTCTACAACTTTTCTTCCTTATTCCAAGTTTTCAATTTTTGAAATATCACACATGGCTCCTAAATGATAAAAGAAAGAAGAATTCATTTTCTTTCTTTTTTGATTATCTTCCTTGCATATGTATAAAACTACTTCCAAAAGATACTACTAATTCTTAGCATTTTGAGGTATCTTTGATTGGCAATGTCTAATTTTTTCAGTCTTTTTAATCTTGATTTTGCAAGATTAAATTAGAAAGACTAAGAAACAAAACTATTTAGTTTAAGTAATTCTTGTTCTCCACTAAATAATAATCTCTAGAGGATTTTTTTTAATTGACAATAATCAAGGACCCCCTAAGTTGAATTTATTTATTTAGCAAAAACAAAAATCGAAAGGCAAATTAAAGCTCTAGAGTCGGGTATAGAAAGTCATGTGTAGAAACTGACTTCTCGGAATGTACAGGGGCTGAATAGTCTCTATTGAACCATAAGACAGAGAAATAAATGGTAGGGAAACTGGAGAGGATCCATAGTATCAACAAGGCTTGAAACCTCTATTTAAATAATGCTGACCGTTTTAATTTGTTTATAACTTCATTTTAGTTTGATATGAAATTTTGAAAATTAAAATTTTCTTTTGAATCTTATTGAATTAATGATATATCAAATGCATTAAAATAGTTTTTTAATATTGTGATTTTAAATATGTATGCAAAAATTACAATTAAATAATTATGAAAAGAATAATTTTTAAGTAAACTAAATAAAAATGAAATAAATAAATTTGAATTGGTAACTTACTACCTACCATACTATGTATAGAGAAACATATATGAAAGATTCAATAAAGACCTCCTTGCCCACTTGCAAACCAACTTACTTACCTACCGTACTATGTATAGGGAAACATATATATGAAAGATTCAATAAAGACCTCCTTGCCCACTTGCAAGCCAACTTGCCATCTTCCTTGCTTGTCCAATTTTATAATACTAAGAAAAAGGTAGTGGTGGAAAATCCCAGAGAAATTTAGGAAAAAGAAAACTGCAACTTGCCTTTTGTTTGAACACCAAATTGGTCATAGTAGATATCAAGTTGTTTGATTCTTCGATCACGACGACCAATATTGGAATTATTTAACTCCGACTAATACTATTAGAATAATTTCATCTCTCTTTTTATCTTTGTTTCTATTTATCTAATCAACAAATGCACTAGTTCGACTTTTCTTGAACATGTCCTAATATGGAAGTTAAAATTTCCAACGACACTATTTGCTATTATAAAAAAGAACACTAGAGCATATTAAATTGTCATTTTCATTTCACCAGCAGATTCACTGTTCAAAAGCCATCAACTTTGTTTATCCTCTGTTGAAATAATGCATCTTATTATACACTTTACTCACAATTGGTGAGCCCTTTCACTATGATGATTGTTGGAAGAATTAAAGCTTTAACTAGACAATTTGGAATTAAAAAAAAAAAATATTCGTTCATTCACTGTGCTAAATAATCCTGGTTGCCGTCGAAGTGGATATCTACTGGATTATTTTCTACTTAGTAATGCTTCTTGGACATTCAGAGGGTTTGTAACATACATTTGAAAATTGACTAAAAAAATTATTTGGTTGAAAGAGAAAAAGATATGATCTTATCTTTGACAATATTTATGCGAGATTTGTCCCATCTAATCATCAAATTTCTTTCCTATTTTAAGGTCCAGAAGAAGTGAGAACCACAAAATTTTCACATTCCAAACGTCAATGGATGAGAAAAAATTTATCAAAACTTATTTTCTTTTTAAAAATACTCACACTACTCTTAGTCTCTACCGTCGAGACTGAGAAGTTTCACTACCCAAATTCCAATTTCAGCCTCATCTTATAAAATGTTCCGAACATAATTAAAGCAATGATAGAGGGAAGAACAATACTAATTGCTAGATATCAGTCTCTGCTGTAATTGCTGTAATGCTCCGAGTTGACCTTTTTCAAATGAATTATTTCAAGTAACACCATAATTCACAAAGGAAGCAAAAAACTTAGAGCAATTGCTTTTATTAGTATCGGGAATTCCCAACAGTTGGAAATGTTTAACAATAGCACAATGATCCAATACTTGGTACAAGAGCTACGAACTTATTAGGAGCCACTAAGTTGAAGGCCTCCGGGGGGAGAAGAAATGACTGAACAAATAAAAATAGTACTACTTCTATTTCAATTTTGGCTTGATCCTTACGTTTCAATTTACTCTCGACTTCGATTCAAAATACAAGGATTAAACTAATTAATATTTAATATAAATTCAAATGTAGAATCTTTTTTATTTCTTTAATAAATTATCTCTTCAGAAATTACATAAAAATATAATAAGTCACAATTTCTCATCAAAATATTTGAAAAAATTACCATGAAACTAAATATTTTTGAGTGTTAAAAATAGTAACTAAGCGGATGGAAGCAGGAATAATTTACTTATTTAGAAGAATTTATGTGATGGTGACAACGTGATTGGTAGTAAGTATACAAAATAAATCATCAACATCAACATTACCCCAATGCCTCAAAAGCTCCCGCCCATTGCGGGATAAGGGGAGTCGGATGTACGCAGCCCGATCTCTATGTTTAAAAACATAGCGTGACTGTTTCCGGATAACCCATGATGAGCGTCGAAAGTTGCATTGATTAGCTGCTACTTCACAATTGAAAGAAGCGCAGACAGTTTAAAGAGTCATTTTGTTTTATTCCATCACACTCCAAAGCCAAAAAATAGTGAATCTTTGGCTCTATCCGAGATGGATGGAAAGACAGAATAAATAGCACACAATTATATATCATACTAACACGTTTAACCAATTCATGAACCAACCTTTCAGTCCTCGAAATGTACCAATCTAAGAATTTTCAGTTGCGGATCTTCATCCTGATCTACAATAACAAAAGGTAGTCTATCCATGATTCATAACAAGAAAGAAAGACCAAATTCAAAAGAGACCTAAAAATCATCTGTTGGAGAAAGAAATGTACAAAAAACAAAAGAAGGTTTTCAAACAGAACAATTAATCAGGTAAATTTACTGTTTGACATTTTAGCCAACTCCTGTGCGATGTGCGCCAGCGACTGGAGATTGCACCGCACAATTGTATCCACAAATACACACGTTTCTTCCTTCGTATTCCCTTGTGGTACATCTACCTCATACGACTCCACCACCACCGTCGTCCCTTCTTCCGCCTTATGCAGCGTCGTCACCGATCGGTAATTATTCAGCCGATGATCTCCTCCCACCACGCTAAAGCTCAACACGTGTTTCTCGTCATCCAAAATCTCCAGCCTCTCCGTACTTGAACCCGCGGGGAGTCCGGAAACGACCCGGACTTCCCGCAGTGTACCGACGTCACCATCACCGACGATGACGTGGCAACTCTTGAGGAAGTGCTTGTACGCTTGCGGGTTGTCGAATCGGCGGACGAGGGACCACACGATATCGATTGGGGCGGAGATGGACTGCAGAACGGCGGAGCTGCACTGGTTGGTACCCACAACGTGGGTATGGTAATGCAAAGCGTTGTCAGGGACAGAAATTGGAATAGGACTAAACCATGTAGCCTGTGATAATTGCGGTTGCTTGTAGAAGCGGTTAACAGCCACGGTAGCGGGGCTAGGATTGATTCGATGAAGCTGAAGTGAAGAAGGCATTTTTTTTCTTTCGTCTCTTCTCTTCTCCTTAGAAAAAAGGAAGATGAGAATGCAAGATATAAATATATCAATATGAAAGAAGTAAAAGGAAAGAGAGAGAAAAAGGAATATATAACTATGTTTGTCTAGTTGTATTTTCCTCTGTAGAACAACTCTTTAAAGAGAAAATACTATTAAGGGGCTATGTTTAGCACATTGCTTACGCTGGCTTCTGCAAGTGGGAACATCAACTTGCTTAAAACTTATTTGGACGGAGTCCACTTTCATTTGCCCCTCTACTTTCTTTTTTATTTCGTGATCTGCCCTTCTGTTCGTAATCCGAGGTTTCCTCCGCACAATTACTAAATTGCCCTTCACTACGCCAATAAATACAACCGATGTCCTAGCCTGTGGCGGTGACCTGCCCTAGCACACACTGACAATGGTTTAAAGTAAGAGGGAACAAAAAATCAAAAATTATACTTGCACTGTAAATTGATAATTTGAAAAAAAGAAAAAACTACTAATTTAGTTTGACTCTTAGTGTTGAAGAATATTGAATATATTTGGATTGTCTTGATTTTAAGATTTTAATTTTAAAAAGTTAATGCGAGATCAAATTAATCCAATAATATATATGTATAATTTTTTAAAAAATTATTTTATACATAAAAATATTTACTTTGATATAATTTATAAAAGAATTTCGTAATCTTTTTCTTTGAACATATTGTTTTATCATTTTTATTTACATATTATTTTATGATTTTTCATAAGTTTTATCTTCTAACATTCTTGTTGTGGTGTTTAGGTACTCATGATCACAAGAAAGATATCAAGATAGATGTAGAAATCAAGCTATAATTACTTATCGATGATTGAATAACCAAATATAAATCCAATGAATGATCCAAAGATTAGAATTTGATTAATTTTTGAAAATACATTTAAACTCAGACAGAAATATTCACAATGCGCTCTAGATTGCAGAATATAAAAAATAATTCTAACAAAAGCTACATATAGACTTAATGTCAAAATACTCGTCTAATTTAGTAGGAAAATTGATCTCGAAGCACTTTAATAGTGCCTTTCACAGCAAGTAAAAGAGTTTACGGACCGTACAAAAGGTCGTGAACTTTTACTTAGTTTATGGACCGTACAAAAGGTCTTCTCTCACATACAGTCTTCACGACCCATTGAGTTTCCGACCAGCCGTACAAGGGCTCGTATAGGATCTTGGCGCAAACTCCTCGGGTCTCATCACGGGCACCTCAAACGATCCAAAAAAGTGCCGCAAAATGTAGTTTGGAAGTGCTCAAAATCGTAATTTTCATATATCTCAAAATTCATGCGTGATATCAAAAATTCGATTTCATATTCTTGTTCGGAGGGCAAAATTGAGTGAAAAATGGGTCTAACCCCGATTTAAGAGCAACCGTAGCAAAATTTGAAAAATCGCAAGAATGCGATTTCCAGAGAGCTAGTGCGCCCTCGGCACGACGCGTGAAAATTCACTTCGGTCCAAGGCTTTTGGATCTTGGTCCTAAGCCTTCTCATGCGTGAAAATACCTATACTTAGTTATATTTCACCTTCATATCATACAAGACATTCCCAAATACTCTCTCAAACACTGTAGATAATATTTCACCTCAAAATTCAAGTGTTCAAATCATTTCCAGATCTCAAGGAATTCATCCAAGCTTCAAGTCTCCTTTCAAATCTTCTTCAAGGAATTCTCCAAAGTCAAGGTATTTGAGTTTCAACCAATGGATCATTTCACTCATGGCGCCCAAGCTTCCTTTTTACCTAAATTGCGTGATTTAAAATTGATTTACTTATGGGTCTTACTTATTGTGAATTTCACTGCACACTATGTCGGAGTTTCATGAAATTGTGATTGTTTTAGCATGTTATGAGCTATGAATCTAAGATCTATTGTGAGATTTGATGAAGGATTTTGACGTATATTGCTTGAGGGTGTTACCACATATCTATTGATGGTTTTACACTGACTTTTCTAGAATAATTCCACTCTTGAATTGCATGGTTTTACACTAACTCTACACACCCACCAAGCATTTGATAAAATATCCGGTTATGATTTATTGAGGAATTGAAGGTTCAATGCATGTCTTATGAGATGGATGACGACTTTATGATGATAAAAGGAATGTGTGTGTGCGTGTGTGTGTGTATATATATATATATATATATATATATATATATATTTGATATTCTCCTATATAGTGTTGGAAATTGACCATGCCCTACTCGAGGGGATTAAGAGCCCGGGTAACCATACGGAGAAATTTATACCTTGATAACCGGGTTGAGGGATTTGTATCTCAATCACCATGAGTGGTAGGGTGAGACAATCCACCAACCAATCAAGGGGTTTGTACCTTGATAACTAGGTTGAGGGGTTTGTACCTCACCATGGGTTGTAGGGTGAGACAATTCACCAACCAATCAAGGGGTTTGTACTTGATATACTATGAATTCTATAATGATGGTCTCTTCTTACACATGTATTATGTTCTATGTAAGCATGATTTACCAAGCATCTTCCATGCATGTCATATTGTTATATGCTACTCATTTCCTATGCTTATTCATTTCGATTATGTTTCTTATCTCTTGTTGCATTGTATCCTACATACTTAGTGAATTCAAACGTACTAATGCATACTCTATGCCTACATGATATCAACATGCAGGAACCAAAGCCCCACTCGAGCATCTTCCTCCACGTGGCTAGTACGAATTCTCTCAAGCTAGTTGGTGAGTCCTCCATTCCAGGGACCATGTCCATGATCTCATGTTACGTATTAAGACTATCTTTCTTTTATGTATGTATTGACTATAAGGGTGTGCCCGGTTGCATGTCTTAGCCCCCACTCTTATCTATGTAGCAGAGGTGTTATTGGACATGTTATGTATTGAGCCTTGACTCTCTTGTTTTGATGCTTATGTTATGAAAGTATCCCTTTAGTCTATTTTCCCTTATTTCTACTTTTATGTAGTTTAATTGCTTCTGTGACTAAGGATGTGTAGTGATATGTTAAGAGACTTATTTGGGGTTCCTGCAAGTTCCCCATTCATCGTGTCACGTCTAGGTCCTACGCTTGGTTCGTGACAAACTTGGTATCAGAGCATAGGTTGTTACTGGTCCTCGGAGTCCAACACATTACATCGATTAAAGTCTTATTCATGGTTGTGAAGCACACCACGACTATGAATAAGAGGCTATGAGACATTTTACGAAATGTTTTCCTTCTTCATGTTCTAAGTCGTTCTATAGAGTTAAAGTAGGGTTTCCCCCCTCCCTAACGATTGTTATTTGCTATGCTAGATCATGTCTAACACAAGAGGAAGGAGAGTCCGCACTCCCGAGTAACAACCGGCTCATGCGGAGCTCCAGGATGCTCTCACATTGCTTGCCCAAGCTATAGCCAACCAACTCAATCAAGGGGACCAAGGCCCTCATGCTCCTACCCCGGGATCTAGGGCGAGACACTTCATGAGGATGAACCACCGAAATGCTATAGGTCTAAGGTAGATGAGGACCCTCAAGAGTTCATTGATGAGGTCTACAAGGTATTGACTATCATGGGTGTTTGATCGAAAGAGAAAGCGGAGTTGACGGCCTACCAACTCAAAGGGGTAGCACAAATATGATTTAATCAATCGAAAAAGGAGAAGGGAATCCATAATGTGGTGCTTTGGGAGGAGTTTAAGGAGGCTTTTCTTAATCAGTTCTTCCCTCTTGAGCTTAGGGAGGCCAAGATGGTGGAGTTTATGAATTTGAGACAAGGGTCTATGAGTGTGAAGGAGTATGCTCTCAAGTTCAATCAACTCTCTGAATACGCTCCGCACTTGGTTGCCAACCCAAGGTCTAGAATGAACAAGTTCGTGATAGGTATATCCGATTTGGTGAGTGAAGAATGCCAGTCAGCCATGTTGATTAGTGACATGAATTTGTCCCGTTTGATGATCTATGCCGAACAAATGGAGGAGAAAAAGTTGAGGAAGGGGAGGAGTAATGAGGCCAAGAGGGCCCATTGTGAGGGAAAGTTCCAAGGCCGAAAGGATGGTCGATTCCATCTAGGCCAAGGGTCTTGCCATGCTTATAATAGGGGGTTTTCCAATGACCTCCTAAGGGCCCAAGGTAATGGTGGCGTGATGCCAAATGCTATGTGTCCAAAATGTGGTAAGGATCATGGAGGCCCATGTTTGAGAGATACTAATACGTGTTATGGGTGTGGAGAAGTGGGTCACAAAAAGATTGATTGTCCTCGTAATCGTAACAAGGGTAAGGAGGTTCGTCTAAAAGGTGTTAATGTGGTTCCTTCAGGGAGAGGTGGCCGGCAAGATGGTGCCTCATGGAACAATCAGTTCCATGCACTCCATGGGAGCTAAAGGGTTGAGGAGATTCCCGATGTCGTCACTTGTATGTTAAAAGTCTTTGATTTTGATGTGTATGCGTTGATTGATCTAGGTGCCACTACTTTTTTTGTTACCCCCTTTGTTGCCAAAATGTTTCATGTTAAACCCGAATTGTTATGTGAGACGTATGAGGTGTCTACTCCTATTGGTGCATCTATTGTTGCTAAAAAGGTTTATAGAAATTGTCCCATTTGCATTCTGCAAAAGATATTGCCTTGTGATCTTGTTGAGTTGGAAATTGTGGATTTTGATGTCATATTTGGGATGGATTGGTTGCTTGTATACTATGCCTCTATTGATTATACAACCCGTAGGGTCTAAGTCCAATTTCCAAATGAATCCATCCTTGAGTGGGAGAGTCTAGATAAGGTGGTCAGGGGTAGGTTTATCTCTTGCATTAAAGCCCGTAAGTTGATCTCTAAGGGATATCTTTATCATCTTGTGAGGGTTAGAGATGTGGAATCCAAAGTCCTTCCTATAGAGTCGGTTCCGGTTATAAATGAGTTCCTTTATGTCTTTCCAAATGACCTTTTCGGTGTTCCTCCCGAAAGGTAAATAGATTTTGGTATAGACCTCCTTCCTGATACTCAACCCATTTCTATTCCCCTTTACCGTATGGCCCCAATGGAGTTAAAGGAGTTGAAGGAGTAATTGAGAGATTTGTTCGAGAAGGATATAGGCCTAGCCATGCACCTTGGGGTGCACCGATATTGTTTGCTAAGGAGGATGGGTCCCTTAAAATGTGTTTTGACTGCCGATAACTCGATAGAGTCATCATAAAGAATAAGTATCCTCTTCCAAGGATTAATGATTTATTTGACCAATTGCAAGGGGCTAGTGATTTCTCTAAGATTGATGTTCGGTCCGGGTATCATCAAGTAAATGTTAGGGAGTGTGATATTCCCAAGATGACCTTTCGAATTAGGTATGGACATTATGAGTTTGTTGTGATGTCCTTTGGATTGACCAATGCACCGGCTATCTTCATGAATCTTATGAATAGGGTCCTCAAACCCTACATTGATTAATTTGTTGTGGTCTTCGTTGATGATATTTTGATCTATTCACATAGTATGGAGGAGCATATGACTAATTGAGAGTAGTACTACAAAGATTGAAGGAAGAGAAGTTGTATGCTATATATGAGAAGTATGAATTTTGGTTGAAAGAGATGGCCTTTCTAGGTCATGTGGTGTCGGGGGATGGTACAAAGGTGGATCCTAAAAAGATGGATGTGATTCAAAATTAGCCTAGACCATTGACCCCGCCGGATATTAGGAGCTTCTTGGGCTTAGCGGGTTACTACTAGAGGTTTGTGAATAAATTCTCTTCTATTGCTTCTCCTGTGACCAAGTTGACTCAAAAGAAGGCTAAATTCATGTGGACCGATGAGTGTGAAAAGAGTTTCCAAACATTGAGAGACAAGCTTGTGTCCACTCCTATATTGTCACTACCAGAAGGACTAGAGCGATTTTGTTGTGTATTGTGATTCTTCTAGGGTTGATTTGGGTTGTGTGTTGATGCAAAATGGGAAGGAGATAACCTATGCTTTTAGGCAACTCAAAGTGCATGAAAATAATTATCCTACTCATGATCTTGAACTAGCTGCCGTGGTATTTAGATTAAAGATTTTGCGTCATTATTTGTATGGGGTGCATATTGATATGTTCACCAATGATAAGAGTCTCCAATATGTTTTCACACAAAAAGATCTTAAGTTGAGGAAAAGGAGGTGGTTCGAACTTCTTAAAGATTATGATATGAGTGTGCATTATCATCCCGATAAGGCTAATATAGTAGTCGATGCTTTGTGTAGGGTGTCTATGAGTAGCCTAGCTCATGCTGATGATGGTGGCAAAGGGGTGGCTAAGGAGGTCCATTGGTTGGTTAGAATGGGAGTTAGGTTGGAGGAGGTAGATAATGGGGTGTTGTGGTAGTTGATGGCTCTAAATCTTCATTGGTTGAGGAGGTGAAAGTTAAGAACAATCTTGACCCCATTTTGTCATTATTGAAGGAATTGGTAAAAGATTATAAAGTAGAAATTTTCTCCCAAGGGGGAGATGGTACCCTTAGATACCAAGGTAGATTATGTGGGCCTCGTGTTGATGGCTTGAGAGAAAAGATTCTTGATGAGGCTCATGGTTCTTCCTATTCTATTCACCCCGGTTCTATTAAGATGTATAGAAATTTGAGAGAGGTGTATTGGTGGGGAGCTATAAAGAGGGACATTGCCAAATTTGTATCTGGTTGTCATAATTACCAACAAGTCAAAGCTGAGCACCAAAGGCCGGGTGGCCTAGCACAAGACATAGAGATTCCTACTTGAAAGTGGAAGGAGATTAATAGGGATTTTGTGGTTTGGTTGCGCAAGACTAGAAAAGGTTTTGATTCCATTTGGGTTGTGGTGGATAGGATGACAAAATCGGCTAATTTTCTATCGATTAAGACCACTATGGTGCTGAAGATTATGCTAGGTTGTATATTCATGACTTGGTGATCTTGCATGAAGTTCCTTTGTTAATTATATCGGATCGTGGTGCTCAATTTACTTCACATTTTTGGAGGTCCTTTCAAAGGGGTCTTAGTACAAGAGTTAAACTTATTATGATCTTTCACCGTTAAACGGATGGCCAAGCCGAAAGAACTATCCAAACACTTGACAACATGCTTAAGGCTTGCATATTGGAGTTTAAGGGTAGTTGGTATAATCATCTTTCATTGATTGAGTTTTCTTATAACAATAGCTATTATTCTAGCATCGGTATGGCCCCTTTTGAGACTCTTTATGGTAGACATTGTAGATCACTGGTTGAGTGGTTTGAGGTTGAAAAGGTGGCTTTTTTGGATCCAAATCTATTATGGAGGCTCTTGAGAAGGTTAGGATGATTAGAGAAAGGTTGAAGACAGCCCAAAGTTTCCAAAAGTCCTACGCCGATGTGAGGAAAAGGGAGCTTGTATTTAAAGTTGGTGATTGGGTCTATTTGAAGTGTGTGGTTCATTTTGCTAAGAAAGGCATGTTGAGCCCAAGATACGTGGGTCCTTATAGGGTAATGAGGAGGATTGGTAAGGTAGCTTAGGAGTTGGAGTTGCCTAGTGAGATGTATTTGTTTCATCCAGTGTTTTATGTATCCATGTTGAGGAAATGTGTTGGATGATACAAATGCTATTGTTCCATTGGATGTTGTGGTATAGTTGAAAATAACTTGACTTATGAAAAAGTTCCAATGGAGATCTTAGATAGGGAAGTGAAGAGGCTAAGGAACAAGGATGTTGCTTCCGTTAAGGTCCTTTGGAGGAATCAACAAGTCGAAAGTGCTACATGGGAGGTGAAGCGGACATGCAAAAATGATATCCTTATCTTGTCCATCCTATTCAAGCCTAAGGTACTAATTTTAAGTCCCCTATGTGATTTTAAGCCTAAGTTCAGCCCATGACATTTGCATGCATTTATGTTTAGATTGACAAGTTCATAATGATTTTACACTTATATTCAGATTTTTGAAATGATGTTTAAGTACATTGTTGCATCCTTACACAGGCTGAAATCATCATGTTTACGTCTCTCATATATATGTTTCTTTGACAGTCAGGGACAAATGTTCCCAAGGGGGGATATTGAAACGATCCAAAAAAATGCTCGAAAATGTGCCATAGAAGTGCCCAGAATCGTAATTATGTATCTCAAAATCCATATGTTATATCAAAAATCCAACTTTATATTCTTATTCAGAAGGTAAAATTGAGTAGAAAATGGGTCTAACCCTGATTTAATAGCAACCGTAAAAAAATTTGAAAATCGCAAGAATGCGATTTCCAGAGAGCTAGTGAGCCCCTGGCGTAACGCGCCTTGAGCCCTCCAGTTTATATTTTTGTGCCAGTCTTTTTCACTTTGGTCCAAGGTTTTTGGGTCTTGGGCCTAAGCTTCCCCATGCATGAAAATATGTATACTTAGTCATATTTCACCTCATATCATACAAGATATTCTCAAATGCTCTTTCAAACATTTAGACAATATTTCACCTCAAAATTCACATGTCCAAATCCCTTCAGGATCTCAAGGAATTCATCCAAACTTCAAGTCTCCTTTCAAAATTTCTTCAAGGTATTCCCCAAAGTCAAGGTATATGGGTTTCAGCCAATGGGTCCTTTCACCTATGGTACCCAAGCTTCCCTTTTACCTAAATGTCATGATTTAAAGTTGATTTACTCATGGATCTTATTTATTATGAATTTCACTGCATACTATGTTGCGTTTCATGAAATTGTGATTGGTTTAGCATGTTTTGAGCTATGAATCTAAGATCTATTATGAGATTTGATGAAGGATTTTGATGTATATTGCTTGAGAGTATTATTATGTATCTATTGATGGTTTCACACTGAATTTTCTAGCATGATTCCACTCTTGAATTGCATGATTTTATACTAGCTCTATACCCACGCTAAGTGTTTTATAAAATATCCAGTTATGATTTCTTGAGGAATTGAAGGTCCAACGCATGTCTTATGAGATGAATGATTTTATGATATTGAAAGGAATATATGTATATGATATTCTCCCATATAGTGTTGGAAATTGGTCATGCCATACTCGGGGTTTTAACAGCTCGGGTAACTATTCGAGGGGTTTGTACCTTGATAACCGGGCTGAGGGGTTTGTACCTCAATCACCATGGGTGGTAGGGTGAGACGATTCACCAACCAATCAAGGGATTTGTATCTTGATAAACTATGAAATCTATAACGATGGTCTCTTCTTGCACATGATTTACTTCAAGCATCATCCGTGCATGCCATATTGTTATGTGTTACTCATTGCGTATGCTTATGCATTTCAATTATGTTGCTTATCTCTTGTTGCACTTTATCCTACATACTTAGTACATTCAAACGTACTAACGCATATTCTATGTCTACATTATATCACTATGTAGGAACCGAAGCTCCACTTAAGCATCTTTCTCCACGTGACTAGTACGAATTCTCTCAAGCCAGTTGGTGAGTCCTCTATTCCGAGGACGATGTTAATGATCTCATATTATGTGCTATGACTATCTTTATTTTGTGTATGTATTGACTATGAGGGTGAACCCGGTTGCTTGTCTTGGCCCCCGCTCTTACCTATGTAGTATAGGTGTTGTTGGACATGTTATGTATTGAGCCTTGACTCTCTTATTTTGATGCTGATATTATGAAAGTATCCCTTTAGTCCTTTTTCTCTTATTTCTACTTTTATTATGTTGTTTAATTGTTTTCGCGACCAAGGATGTGTAATGATATGTTAAGAGGTTTGTTTTGGGTTCCCTCGAGTTATGTCACGTCTAGACCTTAGGCTTTGGTCGTGACAACACCATCATAATTCATGAAAGTTTTGATGTTCTGAATAAGAAATCATGGTGATTGCCTTAGAAAATTTCTTCAACCTTCTTTCTACCTTCCATCTTCATTTCATCGACCATGGAATGTGAACCTTTACATAGTCTGTATAAGGGCTCATGAACTTGACTTATCAGATCAACTTCTTGGATCTTTGTTCTCAACATGCCTTCACTTATTTTACATGTACATGTACACAAAAACACATTATATTCACAAAACACCCTTGAAAATTTGAAAAAAAAATTCTTTGTTTTAAGTGTCAGTAATGTCATATATTAATGGCATATGACTCTTACCTTAAGGCTGAAAACGATATCTAAAATTTGCATTTATCATCTAGTCCAAGATAAAAATTGAAGGTTCAAAATTTCAACTCTTCAGTCAATTTCAGTGGTGTACAATTTTTAAAAATTATTACCTAAAGATTTTCGTAGAGTCCCTCTCCAATACAAAATTGACTTTGAAATAGATCTTTTTCTAGACATCCAGTGAATCTCAACTCCTCCTTACATAATCGTTCTAGATGAATTTAAGTAGTTGAAGGAACAGTTAAAAAAATCGTTTAGATAAAGGTTTAATAAATTTCGATATCTCTTTGTAGGGTCCTCTAGTTCTCTTCATACATGAGAAAAATGGTTCTTTCAGAATGTACATTGATATACTACCAATTGAACGAATAAATAATAAAAAATAAATATTTATTTTTAAGATTAATGACTTATTCAATCAACTCTAGAATGACAGAGTCTTTTCAAAGATAGACCTAAGGCTCGCTATCATTAGCTCAAAATCAGCAAATATGACATTACAAATATAGTATTTAAAACTTGATTTGATAACTATAAGTTATTGTTATTTTTTTGGGCTAACAAATACTTCTACAATGAACAAAATGTTCAAATAGTATTTGAACATATTTTTTAGTATCTTCATAATGACATCCTTATCTATTCTCAAACCAAGCTTACACATGTAAACCATTTAAGAATTACTTTGTAGATTGTGAAGGACCACAGTTGTTTGCTAAATCAACGAGTGTGAGTTCTAGTTGAAGCTAATGACATTTGTTGATCATAGCATTGCAAGTAAGGATATCTATATAAGTTGATCATCAGAGGACAGAAGTAGTAAGGAATTGGCCTAAACCCCTCTCTCCTTCAAACATCAGTAGATTCTTGAGTTTAGCTAATTCTTATAGATGAATTGGTGAAGAGTTTTTCTCTATTGCTTCTCCTATGGCTGGAGTAGCTTAGAATTTATGCCCATCTTTATTGTTGTTTGTGTTTGCCTCCACCAAATATTCAATCTTCTATTTTATCATATGTTGATGACTAGATCGAATTTTTAATTTCTTAAAAGAAAAATGTTGCTATTTATTATGTCATTTTTAATATTTTATTCTTCTTGTTGAGATAATGAACTTTTGAGTATATTATATTCATGTGATTTACTTGAGCACTTTAGCGATTAAAATTTTTGGTGTGTCAAATTCATGGCTGAAAAATTTAAAGTTGAATTTCACTGGAGATGCACAAATTTTAGGAACAATGAAGAATCGTGAAGATCCTTATATGCATTTATTATATATTTCTGATGATGATACAAAAACCTCTCATAAAAGAAAAGTATGATACGATCAAATACAGCAGCATACATGTTACATATATGTAAAATTATACGTTTTATGCATGTCAAATGTATGTGTGATATTTTTGGAATAATAATTGTAAAGTATATTGAAGTGAGGTGTTTTATGTGTGCTAATACAACTCAAGCAAATTAGTGAATATAATATATTTTGTTTGCGTAAGAATACAAAATAATATGCATTGACATAATATTAGGTTGAGTGAACACATGTATAGTGTATATGATGAAACCATGTATACGTTTTGATACAATCTGGTTGAGCGAAGAGATACAACTTCAAAGCAATAGCTATGAACTGTAATTAAACAATCTAGATGTGCAAATGCTAATTATGATCCAAATATAATTGTTTATGAAATTTCAACAACCTGTGAGTGTGTACATTAATCAAATAATTTGACATTAATTACTAGAGATTAAAATAAGAATATATATCATTTCATTAATTAATCATAAGTAAAAGTAGTGAATATGTGTATGAAAGACACTTACATTGCTTTTATTAATTTGATATGAGCACCAACAAATATGTGTATGAAAGACTTACATTGCATTTATATGAACACCGATTGCAAATAATTTTTTAAATATTTTTTACATTTCTCAATTAACCTCAATATCAGCCGATGATCTAATCTTGAGGAGACTCGACATAAAAATACTTTTCGTACTTTGATTTGAGACCAATATGAGCAAGTTGAGAAAAATAAATATCATTAGTTTAGTCATGTACTATCTAATTATTGTATAAATATTTGAATGATCAGCTAAAAGCTTTACACATCAATGCATTCGTTTTTCACTACCAATCAACATCAAATTCGAAACTTTATCTTCTTAAAAATTTTACTATTTAGTCTACTCATACATATAAGAATTTTACTTTAGTTTAATTCAAATTTCAGTAAGCCTTCATTTCTATTGCTTATTATTCACACATTTGTATTGCACACCAATTTTTTCTCATCAACTTCATATTTTTTTTCATGAAAGTCATGAGGTGCTCATTCGAGAAGTTATAAAGATGCATCAACTCCAGAAGATCTCTTCAAATTCAAACCGTAATGGTAGAGGAACAACTACCTTTATCAATAATTTGTTAATATATTATGTAAAGTACCTCCCGTTGGTCATTATAAAAAACTTTAGATGAACAAGTTGTGTGAGATCTTTTCTTAAAAAAGGATTTTAGATATTCGAATTTGAAATAAGATGTGTTAATTTAAGATTAAGTGTGGTAACAACATTAATTTTATCATTATTATATGTTTCATCATCTCAAAACTTTTTTCATGAATCAGTATTCTAAAAATTCAAATACCTGTAAAATTTATTATGCACAATACTATATGAAAAAGTGAATTAAATATTAGCGTCTATGACATTTTAAAATATGTTAATTAATGATTACGAATAATTGTGACAAAATTAATTCAAAATACATGTGATTCGTCCAATTTATTCAAGTTTTAATGAATTTGGAATAAAGTGATTTTGATGAGGAATTGCTTTTGACTAACTTAAATTGACCCATCATAAATCAATAGTCCAAATAAATCCATGTAAATGCTTAATTTTTGTTTCTAAGATTCAATTCACGATTTATATTTTTGCACATGAATTATTATTATTATTATTATTATTATTATTATTATTATTATTGTTGTTGTTGTTGTTAT
>JAABOM020000096.1:10432491-10453536 GCA_011800125.2 Solanum clarkiae
ATGTATGTATGTGTGTGTGGTGGGGGGAAGGAGGAAAGCTCAACCGACATAAATCATATGAGCTAGTCCATGGAGTCCCGATGTCTGCCCTACACCGGAAGAAAGGGGGAAATCACTTTCCAGGTTGAACTTCCAGATGCCTAAGTGGATCCACTAAGCCTTATGTGAATCGAGTACTCGCCTCTAGTTTTTGGACTCGGGTACTCACCTCAAGCCATTCATATTTAGGGTACCAACTTCTTAGTGGTTTGGGTACTTACCTCTAATCCCTTCACCTATGTTGGCACGTTGTAACAACACTACTTAGTGCCCACAAAATACCTCACTTGATTCCTCTTGCCACACCCTTGATAACTATCAATAGGGATAATTCTTTTCGAATTTAGGCACCGGTAGTCTAGTAGGAGACGAAGCTCCCTCAATTCGGGCTCTCTTGGATTCCCCCTTCTCCACTCTTACCGTTTGAAGTCTCGAGGATACTCATCTGTTGATAAAAGTGAGTTATCAATTTTGTCATCCCTTTGGCCAATACCCATAGAGCATTGCAAACCTTCACATTAGATATATCACCATCTTGAGTAGCTTGAGACATATTCTGAAATGCAAAGATTAAAATAAGACATAAGCCTTAGGGGACTTAACTCTATCACAGGACATAGATCAAAAAGAAGGGAAACATTCCTTAAGAACGCCTCATAGCCTCCTATTCACAGCCGTGTTGCGCTTCACAACCATAAATAGGACTCTAATCAACGCGGTGTGTTGGAATCCGAGGACCATTAATAATCTATGATTCTAATAAGTTTTTCATGGCCCAAACTAGGGCCTAGATGTGATATGGCGCATGAGAGTCCCGAAGGAACCCCAAGCAAGCCCCTTAACATATCATTGAACATCCTTGGTAGTAGAAGTAATTAAACACAATAAAACAATGGAAATAAGGGCGTAGGGACTAAGGGAGAACCTTTACTGCATAAAAAATCAAGGGAGTCAAAGAAGGATTCAAGCTTATGGCATCATTACATAACTTGTCCAACAATACCTCTAAACATAGAACATAGAGGGGGCCAAGACAAGCAATCGGGCTCATCCTCAAAATAATGACAATAGGTAGTCCAAGTTTACAAGATATAGTCTAAAGATAAGCATGAGAGAAGATAGATATTGTCCCCGGACTTGAAGACTCACCAAAAGCTAACTTGAACAATCCATCTAGCCACGTGGAGGAGAATCAACAAGAGCTCCGGTTCCTACATGGTAATATCATGTAGGCATAGAGTATGCATTACTATGTTTGAATGTACTAAGTATGTAGGATGCAATGCAACAAGAGATAGGCAACATAATCGAAATGCATAAACATATGCAACGGATAGCATAATAACAACATGGCATGTATGAATTATGCTTGAAGTAAAATCATGCTTATATAGAACATAATACATGTGCAAGAAGATACCATCATTATATAATTCATAGTCTATTGAAGTACCAACCCCTCAATTGATTGGCGGATCGTCTCACCCTACCATCCATGGTGATTGAGGTACCAACCCCTCAACCCGGTTGTCAAGGTACAAACCCCTCAACTGGTTAGTGGATCATCTCACCATACAACCCATGGTGAATGAGGTACCAAACCCTTAAACCGATTATCAAGGTACAAATCTCTCGACTAATTAGTGGATCGTCTCACCCTACTACCCATGGCGATTGAGGTACCAACTTCTCAACCCAATTATTAAGGTACAAACCCCTCAACATGGTTATCAAGGTACAAACCCCTCAACATGGTTATCAAGGTACAAACCCCTCGACATGGTTACCCGGGCTCACAACCACCACCCCCTCGAGTGAGGCATGGTCAATTCCCAACACGATAGAGAAGAATATCATATACATACATTCCTTTCATCATCATAAAATCATTTAACTCATAAGACATGCCTTGGACATTCAATTCCTCAAGAAGTCATAACCGATCATTTTATAAAACACTTGGAGGGTGTGTAGTACTAGTGTAAAACCATGCAATTTATGGATGAAATCATGCAAGAAAATTCAATGTAAAACCATCCATCAATACTTAGTTACACCCTCAAGCAATATACATCAAATCCCACAATGGATCTTAGATTCATAGCTTAAAACATGCTAAAAAACAGTCACAATTTCATGAAACTCCAACATAGTTCATAGTCTAATTCATAATAAGTAAGACTCATAAGTAAATCAACTTGAAATCATGCAATTTATGTAAAAAGGAAGCTTGGGCACCATGGGTAAAAGGACCTAATGGTTGAAACCCACATACCTTGACTTTGGAGAATTTCTTGATGAAGATTGGAATGGAGACTTGAAGCTTGGATGAATTACTTAAGATTCAGAAGTGATTTGAACACTTATATTTTGAGAGAAATATTATTTTAAGGGTTTGAGAGAGTATTGGGGAATGTCTTGTATGATATGAAAGTGAATTATGGCTAAATATAGGTATTTTCACGTATGAGAAGGTTTAGGCTCAAGACCCAAAAACCTTGGACCGAAGTAAAAAACTGGCATAAAATAACAAACTGGCGCGTCGTGCCTGGGGTGCACTAGCTCACTGGAAATTGCATTTTTATGATTTTTAAATTTTGCTACGATTGCTCTAAAATCAAGGTTAGACCCACTTCCTGCTCAATTTTTCCCCCTGAACAGGAATATGAAGTCAGATTTTTGATATCATACACGAATTTTGAGATATATAAAAATTACGATCTTGGCCACTTCCAAGACACATTTTCGGGCTTTTTTTGGGTCGTTTCACGTAAAGGGTCTCGTATTACCTTAAAAATTATCAACTTCTGTATTTCTCCCTAAAATCAAGGCCAACCCCGAAATCCTGCAAATATAACAGAAAAATACATAAAACCAACTAACATCGCCTTGAGAACATACAAAATTCCAAGTTTTAAGCATCAAAAAGTGTTGTATTTTGACAGCATATCATATATGTTCTGCATGCCCCAAACACATCATTGCCTTATCAATCCAGATGCAGGGGCTAGTTCTGGGTTAGACTCTGCAGACATATATATTGACTCCTCACCTGAATCGGAGTCATCTCTATCTCTAGACCCTGATCGAGACCTGTCATCGAATTTTGTCATCTAGATCGAGCTGCTCTGCTGGGCACCTCCCTCCTCAGACTAGGGAGGATGAGCATCTATGGCCTATGTCTGGGATGACATTATCTATCTAGATGCCTCTCTAGTGTGTCATCGCTCAACGCCCTCATTTGGTTGGACGTTGAGCACCTCCAAAGATCCACTAGCCGCAGCACCAGCCTCTGAGTCTATAGGCTTATAACGGAGTTAGTTTTGCAAGACTTATATCTCATCTCTCTTGCAATGGGGAGCCGTAGTGCCTAAAATCACCAAAATAATAGGATACATGAGACCTACGAATAGAACAGAACAACAAAAGGATAACAAAAATGTTCACAGAAAGACCTACGAAGGCTCACCTACAGGCCATAGGGTAAACTATAGGTCGTAGAAGGTTTTCGTAAGAATGAGAGCACTGTAAATTTGGTTAATGGAAGTGTACATATGGATCCAATCACAACTCATAGCATGAACTATGAGTCGTAGGCTGGGTCGTAGGTATAACATCAAAAATCACTTTTTGCAGGTATAGAATCTACAAACACTGTTTACGGCCATAGTATGAACTACGGCTCATAAACAGGTTCATCTAGTAACATCTTGGAAAAAACAAGTTGTTGATATCTATATATGAGGGTCAACCATAGTCTGCGGACTAATCCACGGGCTCTAGAAGACCCTCGTACTGTTGAAAAATAGCAACCTGACTTTTCTAAGATTACCATTAAATTCCATTACATCAATATACACTAAAATTTCAGCTAGGTCCCAGTCAAGTTGAAATTAGAAATTAAATGCTTCTTATAGCACAACGACTAGGCCACAATAACAGGGCACACAAAATTATACAGCATCAAAGCAGTGGCACTCAAACCAAGTTAAACACATTCAACATGCATTCCAGTATCAACAAAAACCCATACATACAAATTACCACCAATCCAACCCACATTTGAAACATGTGCAATTCACTATCCTACCACTCAATCATCAATTCACTCAGATATATGCAAACACCAAGACAACCACTATTTGACCAATTTTTTGCATGTCATCATTCAATTCACCCAACCACTTAATCAATTCTAACAAGATAATTTAGTATAATTCATATGACAAGTGATTGCATGATTCAAACAATGATACTCATATCAACATACTTGTTTTATGGCCAATATATGCAATTCAACAGTGACAAGTACATAAAACACTCAATTCTCAGGCAACACCAAAGATTAGGGAAAGAAAATCATAACTTTCAACATCATTAGTGTCACAAACCAATACCAAAAATTTTCTGGCAAAACTTAAATTTCAAGAGGATCCCTTATCGAAATTTAGAGCAAAAGGTCGAGAAAACTAGTAAGAACCTGAAATTCTTAGAACCCTGGTTTCTGGAATAGTAGGTGGGTGGCCAAAATATGGATAGAATCCTAGCTGAAAAGTATGGTGGCGTAGTTGGTGGTGATCAGACTTTAGGAAGAAGGGTAAGGGTTTTGGTATTGATGGAAATATTTGGGAAAGTGAGGGGTAATTAAAATTACCCCTCTTTGATTCAACTGACTATGTCGGTTTAAGTGGGTTTTGATCCCACAAAGTTTGATTATGGGCCATAGAAGTTGTTACGGCCCGTAAGACATGGTTCAATGGTTTTAGAATCCTATTTTTCAGGATATGGCTCATACAAATCCTCCTATGAGTGGTAGGATCACTTCAGTTTATTGGTTGAGTTCGTAAGTACCCCCAACACTTAGAAAATTTCCAGAATCTTATTTGGAGTCTACAAACCCCATTCACGGCCTGTGGATGTATCTACGGACTCTAAAGTTGGCTCATGGAATGGAGTGCAGAAATTCTCGCTCACTGAAGATTGTTCTATGAGTCAACATACGGGCCGTGGTGTAAACCATGGCCATGGAACCAGTCATAGAGACAACTTTTCTCACTTTTTGCACTGGTTTGTTACCTTAACTTCGTTCTTGTATATTCTCCGCAAAACAAACTGTTACTCTATAATTTTCCAGTCTATGAGTCTAAAATTACAACCAAAAAATAAAATAACTACCTATGAGTCCATAAAGAAAAACTAACACAGATACAGAAGAATTATAGCTAATAAAATGGGTTGTCGCCCAAGTAGCGCCTGATTTAGTGTCGTGGCACGACCTAGACTACTTGGTTATTCAGACTTCACCAAGTTCCCATGCTTCTACTGTCCACCTCATCAGCATTTCCAAAGTATGGTTTGATTTTTTGGCCATTCACTTTGTACCTCGTGCCATTCTTTTTCTCCAACTTAGCAGACCTATGGTGGAAAACATGTGTAACTTTGGAATGTCCCACCCATTTGGACTTGAGTTTTCCAAGAAACAATTTCAACCTTGAGTTATATAGTAAAACCAAGTCTCCTAGTGTGAACTAGCAATGCTCAATATGAAGATCATGTTGCATCTTCATCCATTTCTTGTACGAGACTGAGCTTTCATATGCCCTCAAACAAAACTCGTCAACTTTGTTGAGTTGGCTCAGCCTTCAGTTTGCGGCATCACTCCAATCTAGATTCAACTTCTTGAGTTCCCACATTGCCTTATGCTCAATCTCTATAGGTAAGTGACAAATTTTACAAAAATGAAGTTGGTAAGGAGACACACACATGGGAGTTTTGAGTGTTGTTTGATATGTCCACAATGCATCATCAAGCTTTTGCGACCAATCTGTCCGATTTGCATTCATAATCTTGCATATAATCTATTTAATCTCTCTATTAGACACTTGAACCTGCCCACTCATCTGTGGATGGTAAGGAATTGACGCTTTTTATTTTACACCATACTTCTCAAGAAGAGCATTGAACAACCTATTGCAAAAAAGGGAACCTCCATCGCTAATAATTGCTCAAGGAGTGCCAAGCCTAGAGAAGATGTTTCTCTTTAGGAATGCCATGAAATGTTTACCTTCATTATTAGAAAGCACAACCGTCTCCACCCATTTCGAGACATAGTCCATAGCAACCAAAAGATACTTGTTTCTACAAGAACTAACAAATAGCCCTATGAAGTCTACCCCCCAAACATCAAACAACTCAATTACAAAATAGGGTTTAGAAGGATCTCGTGCTTATGGGAAACACCACCTTCTCTCCGACACCTATCACAAGCCTTAGCATAGTCATCAGCATCTTGTGGATAATTGGCCAATAGTAGCTACACTGCAAAATCTTATGTGCTATCCGAATTCCACTATGATGCCTACCAATCAAGGATAAATGACAAGCCTCCAAAATGTTCATCATCTCCAATTCAAGAGCATGGTGATGAATAACCCTATCTGCATAGACACGAAACAAATACAGATCATTCCATAAAAACTTTCTCACATCAGACAGAAACTTACAATGCTGGTGAAAAGTCAAGTTCGGTGACACGACATCACTAACTAAGTAGTTCGCATAGTCCGCGAACCATGGTATCAAATCATGAGATGTTATCAAAACTCTCTCTTCAGGAAACGAATCATTAATCTCTACCCTATCGTTGAACTTTACCATGGCCTCGTCGTCAAGTCTGGATAGATAGTCTGCAATCTAATTTTCTATCCTTTTTTTGTCAATCACCTCAAAATCAAACTCTTGAAGAATAAATTTCCATCAAATCAATCTTGATTTTGCATCCTTCTTTTTCATCAAATACCCCAATGCTAAGTGATCAATATGTACAATGACTTTGGTCCCCAAAAGATATGATCTGAACTTCTAGAACGCAAATACCACTACAAGTAACTCCTGCTCAGTGACAGTGTAGTTAAACTGTTTTGCATTTAGGGATTTGCTAGCATAGTAAATGAGATGTATAATCTTCTCTTTGCACTATCCCAACACCACACCTAGTGCGACCCCACTTGCATCACATATAATCTCGAAGGGCTGAGTCTAATATGGAGCAACTATAATAGGCGTCGATATTAACCTCTGTTTTAACCCACCAAATGCTTTCATACATGCATTATCAAACACGAACTCAGCATCCTTCTCAAGTAGCTTGCACAGAGGGTGTGCAATCATTGAGAAGTCCTTTATGAAGCGCCTTTAGAAACCTGCATGTCTTGGGAAACTTCTCACACCTTTAACAGAGATAGGTGAAGGAAGCTTCTCAATAACCTCAACTTTGGCTCTATCAACCTCAATACCTTTGATAGAGATCCGGCGTACCAACATAATGCCTTCCTTCACCATGAAGTGACACTTTTTCCAATTTAGCACAAGATGACATTCTTCACACATCTAAAGCATATCATGCAAATGCGTGAAGTAATCCTCAAATGAATATTCAACCACACTGAAGTTGTCCATAAACACCTCAATTGTGTCCTCCACCATGTCTGAGAAGATAGACATCATGCATCTATGGAATGTGGTTGGCACATTACACAACCCAAATGGCATCCTTTTCAATGCGAAGGTACCAAAAGGGCATGTAAAGGTTATCTTCTCTTGGTCCTCTAGAGCAATAAAAATCTGATTGTAGCTCAAATAACCATCAAGAAAAAAGTACCATCCTTTACCTGCCAAGCGATCTAGCATCTGGTCCATG
Organism: Solanum clarkiae; assembly: GCA_011800125.2. Classification (NCBI taxonomy): domain Eukaryota; kingdom Viridiplantae; phylum Streptophyta; class Magnoliopsida; order Solanales; family Solanaceae; genus Solanum; species Solanum clarkiae. The sequence continues at coordinate 10,440,230 of JAABOM020000096.1, forward strand.
AACAAGATAAAGAAATGACCTTTCTGTGTCGATACATTGAGTTTATGATAGTCTATGCAAAACCTCGACCCTGTGACTGGCCTCATGAGAATCAACTCATTGCTAGCGTTTGGGACCATAGTGATACCTCACTTCTTTGGAACACATTGGACCAGACTCACCCATTCACTGTCAGAACTCGCATATATCAACCTACTTCCAACCACTTAATGATTTTTTTATGCACAACTTCTTGCATTGGTGGGTTGAGACGTCTTTAGTGTTCAATACTCGGTATGTAAAATCCTTGACCTGTTAAATCTTGTGAGTACATATGCCAGGTAGGATGCCAATGATGTCTGTAATCGTCTATCCAATAGCCTTTCTGAATCGCTTGAGTACCGAAACTAATGCTTCCATATGTTTATCATTCAGATCTACAAAAACAATAATAGGTAAAGTATCGCTAGTACCTAAATACACATACCTCAGATGGGCTGGAAGAGCCTTCATTAATTCTAACACCAGTGGCTCCTTAATGGATGGTCAAGTCGGTAGGAACTTGCAATTCTTCAAATCCAACTCAAGCTTGAGTTGATGCTTATGATTACCATATGTTCTAAGTGCTTTAACCATCTCATCATAGTCTAGAATGTCATCACTCTAAAAGTTCATCAACACAGCCTCAAGAATTTCAAAACCTAATATTTCATCGATTGGTACCTCCAGTTGCACTTCATCAACACTCTCAATAATAGAGACCACTTTCAGATCATCAGGTCTCTTCATAGACTGGCACACATTAAAGACAACTTCTTTGTCATTCAATCTAAACAAGAGTTGACCTAACTCCATGTCCACTAGTGCTCACCCAGTGGCCAGGAAAGGTATTTTTGAAATGATTGTGGCGTCAAAGTCAACTTTACTATCAAGTATCACGAAGTCTTCAGGGTTCATGAAATTCTTAACTCAAACTAACACGTCATAGAGTATCCTCACAGGCTTCTTCAAAGTCCTGTCTACCATCAACAACCGCATTGTAGTCGACGTGGGGGCTCCCAAGCCTAACTGCTTGAACACTGTAAGAGGCATTAAGTTGATGCTGGCTCCTAAATCGTATAACGCCTTTGGAAAGCTGCAGACTCTGATAGTGCAAACTATGGTTCGTAAACAGGACCATGAGTCATCTTATTTTTCATGGTTTAAACTTCAGAAACTCATGTTTCCCTTCAACTTAAGGCTTCAATCCATGACACTCTTCTACGGTCCACAGTCTCTTTTATGGACCATCAATAGACCTCGTAATTCCCTTTGACACTTGCCAAATCTCAATATTGTAGCCCCATTCCATGATCCTTTTCTAGGCCTCATGGATTGAACCATGGGCTGTAAACTAGGTTTGTACATTGCCTCCGAAATTTTTTGTAGTTCCACTTTTTCTACATTTCTAACCTCCTAACTTGCAAGTCCTTACATATTACTATATGATATTGATGATAAGGGCCTAAAAGTGAGTTTTAAAAGTCATGAATGTTATCAAGATGTAAACATGTTGTAAAGACCTTATGATGTTTAAGGTGGACCCTCAATATGAAAGGTCAATTCTCACTTAATTGGCTTCCAAGTTAATGAGCTACTCCTATACATTGTTACTTACGATTCTAAGTTATCATTGCATGAATATGCTAGCATTTAAAAGTATTTTGAGTGATTGAATTAGTACCGAATGAGGCATTAAAGTGGGGTTTGATAAGGGAATCTTAGAAGCAACCTCTTGTCCCATTAACTATGTTCCACCATATGGGCCCTTATAGGCTAGGGCCAGTGGATCCACAATTGCAACGTTAAACTAAGATATGCATGGATAAATTCAGGAGTTCCACTGGGCAAGTGGACTCCCCGTGCCTATGTAAGGAATTATATTGGATTCATGTAGTAGCACACATGATCTTATATGTTTGTCACGGCCTTCTCCCACAAAGTCACGAATATGATGTTTATGTTTCTTTAAACTTGTTTCATATGTTGCGCTGATCTTTAGTTCATATTGAGCTTTATTACATGGTTATGGGTAAGCAAGTTTTGAATGATGGCATTACAATTTCATGTTTGCATTGCATCTCACATACTTAGTACATTCAAACATACTAGCACATATTTTTCTTACTTGATGTCACCATGTAGGAACCAGCGTTCCTCCTCCACCAGCACATGGCTAGCTTTTGAGTTCAAGACTAGTAGCTTTAGTGAGCCATCAGTTTGGGGACTACAGCTTTTTCTTCATGCTTGTACTTTTGAGACATTTATGTTTTGGGTTATATTTATAGAGACTTTTACTCTTTATTTTATTGTACTTTGACACTTGTATTTGAGGGGAGCTTAAGTATATCATAGCCCCTGCTAAATCATGATGTAAATGGTATGTTTGGACATATGTTTTGTAGTTTGGATTATTGTTCTACCATGGTTTTAATTGACCTAATGTTTCCTTTAGTCCCTTTACCCACTTTTAAATTATGTTTATATGAACCATTGCCTTTAAATGCTTGATGAATGCTAAGAGGCTTGGATGAGGTGCCTTCGGGCCCCTCATTCGCCTTGTTATGACTAAGTACTAGGCTTGGGCCATGAGAAAAAATTACACCTAGGCCATTTTTTCTAAAGTTTTCCATTTTCTTCCTTGTTCCAACTCTCAAAGCATTCAGGGTATTACATAAACTTGACAATTTCTCAAGTTTTATCCTGACCTTCAGGTCTCATCTACAACCCCCATCTATGAATTGTAGAAGCGTATACTATCCGTAAATGAATCTGCTAGACCATGCACCAGTATTGATTTTGTACATTTTCCTCCTTATCCCAACTTTCCAATTTTCAATGTATTACATTAACTATGACTTATTCCAAATAGACACTTTAATATCATTAAGGATATATCATTTGAACACAAATAAATAATATGGCAGAGTGTGTGCATCACACTTTCTCTAAGAGAACAGAAGCCAAAAAAATATTTATTTATTTTTTAAAAATCCATTTTTATTTCTTCTTTTAGTTTGTTGCCGCTCTCACTACTATCACTCTTTACCTACGAGACTAGATCTGTTGAAGTTATAAAAAAAAAAAAAAAAAAAAAAAAAAAAAAAAAACACTTTTCTATCGAAAAATTTTATTTAGGGATCAAAATTCACACAACGGTTATTTAATTGGGCCAAAACACATACATAACCCCTCGAATTGCCCTTAATTTTCATTTTGGCACTCTTCTTGACTTTTTTCTATTTTAACTATTCAACTCTACTTTTTATATATCATTTAACATAAAATACTAATTTTAAATTTTTTATTTTTATAGATGTTCTTCAATTGTAATGTTGCATTTTAAAAATCAGCATTGGTTCATTAATTTTCGTTACAAAAATTGAGGGATGAACATTCATTTTTAAAAAAAAAATAATGAAAAATTCTTTTTGAGAGTTTTTTCTGTATTTCTGCGTGAAAAATAACATATGAAAGTGTGTGTGATTTTCTTTATTAAAAAATCAATGACAATCCAGCGAAGATTGTCGAGTTTTAACATTTTTTAGTAATATTATTAGCAATGCATAAAAATTTTTTTTTACTCGTTGAAGATAGGTTCTTTTATCTATATTAAGTTGAATGAAAAATTCGAAAGCTAATATTTGAGTTAAATCTAGATAGCTTGGATATTAGAAAAAAATATTGTTTAATTAATTGATTGTTTAAAAAAGAAAATCGAGATACTTTCCTCGGTTAGTTTTTGAGAGAAAACATAGATAAACTCTAAAAAAAACATTTTTTAAAAAAATTAAAATTAGTTTTCATCCTTAATATTTTTAAGAAGTATTCGAAAAATTGCGGCCAAACGTCGATTTAAAATGAAAAAATGGAAATAAAGAACATAAATTAAAATTATAAAACTAGTAGTTGTATCTAAATGGTACATAAAAATAGAGTCAATGGTTAAAATGAAACAAGAGTGAGATAGAATGTCAAATGAAAAATGAGGGCAAGTTAGAGGAGTTGCGTATGTATTTAGTTGGCTTTTGTGGCATGTAAAGTACATTCTCCCGACTTTGTTGATCCATTGGATAGAAGTCTCTAAATGGAACATGAAAATTTGAGTTAAAGGGTAAAAATGAAACGAGGTTAAATTGAATTGTCAAAATTTGGGTATAAGTTTAAGACTTTGCATATGTGTGTGGCCTTTTGGCTAAGGTCAAATCTTTTACTAAAGAACATTCATGTTTTTAAATTACTAGAGATGCAGATATATGATTAGAACCGAAATTTCAAGAAACTTGGCACCAAAATATTGTGGTTTGAGCAAAACATTATTGAGATGTCTTAACGTTATTGAGTAGACCGCTTACCAAAAACAGAAGATCAATCAGTGCCTAGCCTAAAGTAACAAGTAGAAACAATTCAGAACTCCATAGTTATGACGACGCCGCTATGTTTAATCTAATATTTTTGTGTTCTGTTGACAACATTGAGAAATCAGTTATAAACTTGAAGGTTTTGAGACTAGATATATAAGTCCTTCCACGTTTGAAGAGAAGGTTGAAAGGTCGAAAAAACTATTCAGATCAAGTTACATATATATTATTCAAACTAAAACACACTATTTATTTATATCGAGTCCTTACACAATGCCACAAAGAAACATAATACAAATAGTACTTCACACCTATTTGCTTAAAATCCTGAACCCACCACTCATCGTGCTCAGCTCAAGTTGCAGATAGATAATCCAAGATGCTTAAAACACACTTATTTATACCGAGTCCTTGCATATTGTCATAAAGGAACACTAATACATTACTATTTCACATGTAGCGACTTTAAAATCCTGAATCCGCCTCCAAATGTGATGGACCACATTTTTTCTCACATTAGCTAATGTCTGGCTTATGCCAGTCCCTTATTAGGCACTGGGACTTCATTCCTGCAGACTTCCCATGTTAGAAGCCTTCTCATTTTTCATAATAGCATGGAATAATGTAGCTCGATCCTCCTCAACAATTTCTCTCAACAACTCATCTTCAATTTTTGGTGCTTGCCAGTGAGAAGGGTCCTCCACAAGGTCTTCACTGAATATCATGCTTGATACCCATTCTTTCCATGTTGTTCTTTTGTATTTCTCCTCCTCCAGTGTGCCCGTCGCTAGAAGCTGGTACACATAAACAACTTTGTCCTGACCAGGACGAAAAGCCCGTGCAATGGCTTGCTTGCTCTTAGAAGGATTCCACTCTGAATCCAGTAATATTACACGCGATGCTGCAGTCAAGCTAATGCCTTCTGCACAAGTTGTAATAGATGCCAACATGACCTTTGACGGTCCACCTGGCTCCTCAAATTGATCCATTATCCTTCCTCTTTGAAAAAGCTCAATGTCACCTTGAAGCACCAGTACTTCGATGCCCTTTCTCCACCCATAGAACCTCTCAAATATCTCCAGAAAAAGATTAATTGGAGCGATATTGTGGCAAAATATCAAAACCTTTTCTTTCCTAAAGAGACAACGAGGCACTAGACTCATTACAAATTTGACTTTCGAACCCAGCTTCAGATCAAACTTGAATTTCTGGAGAGCGTCCAGCTCCTCTTCCTTAAAGTACTGGCTAGAACATGCTGTCGTTCTGATCAACCAAGGATGGATTGCACCAAGGGTAATCAACAGCTCTAACTCTAGTGGAAATCCTTTGTAGATGGGCCTTTGATTTTGAAGCTTCACCAAAATTTCTTGTTGAAGAGTCGTTGATTTCATCATCAAGGTGTAGCATTGTAAACCAGGAAGGTTATCAGATGTTCCACCGTCGTGCACATCTATGAATCCACCTGTTAGTTTCTTCAATATTTTTAGGCCTTCTTTCCTTTTCTTGGGGATGTCTGAGTCAATGACATTGGATATTTTATCAATAAACATCTTTCTTGCTCGATTTTCCAATGAAAAGCGGGATGCACCTTTGTTTTTCTTCTTGTACTTGGGATCCAGCTCCTTTAAGACCTCATCAACAAAGGTTGGCCTTGCTAAGGTAAGTGTATTGAAATACTCTCCAAAATTATTCTGAAATAATGTACCAGAAAGTAAAATCCTAAGCCGTGTATTGACCTTCATTAGACCTTTTCTTAACCTGGATTTTGTACTTCTTGGGTTGTGCCCTTCATCAAGTATTAGTAGCCCTGGACACTGCCGCAACACCTGGGCCATATACTTCCTATGTGCATAAGGTGAATCCTCCCGTGTTAGTGTTAAAAAAGAGGTATAACCCATAAGGAGAACACTGGGTTGCGAAAGCCACATCTGCATTTTCTCAAGGCAGTCCAAGACATGCATGACATCTTGATTGCGAGGAAGACCAGGACATAATTTCACCTTTTCTCTTAGAACCTCTCCCTTAAAGGTTTGACCACCATGAATTTGGTAGACTGGCACAGGAATCTTCCACTTAAGTACTTCTTTGTACCAGGTGTAGAGTGTAGTCTTGGGAGCAAGAACCAATGGTCGTGATCCAGGAAATAACTTCAGGTAGCTTACAAGGAAGGAAATAATTAGTAAGGTCTTCCCAGCTCCTGGAGTGTGAGAAATAACACAGCCACCTCTCTCTTTGCTCTCTGGTTTCATTTCTGCAGGTACTATGGATCCAGCAATATTTTTCCACAGAAATTCAAAGGCTCTCTTTTGGTGTACCCGTAATTTGTTTCCTAGATCAGGTATCAATGCCCAGACATTTTCTTCCCCTTCTCCTGATGATGAGGGTGTATTAGAAGAAGCAGGAATGGACAAAGTATCAAGGCCATCATCATCCTGCTTGTGATCTGTAGCTTCTTCAGTTCTCTGCTCCTTATTGGAATTGTAGTTTGACATAGGCATCTGTAGATATTAACTAATGGTTAGTAAGCATGGAGAAGAAAATAAGTAAAAGTGTAGCAATAAAAGCCTAACATGCAAGAATCATTGTCTAGATCTGCTTCTACATGCATACTGAATTACAACAACAACAACAAAAACATACCCAGTATAATCCCACAAGTGGGGTCTGGGGAGGGTAGAATCTACGCAGACCTTACCACTATCATAGAAGTAGAGAGGCTATTTCCTGGGAACCCTCGTCTCAAAACCCGTAAGTAAGAAAGAACTAGATATGACAAAAGGGGGAAGGGAACAGAAAAATAGCGACTAATAATGACAGTACATAAATACATGCGTACTGAATTACATGCCGAATATACTTTTATTACGTGTAGGATAAAGTGATGACAAGGACCAAGAAAAAGCTTTATTTTATTTTATTTTTGAGAAAATGTAACTTGCAAGACAAAGCTTTATCTCTATTTCAAACATTTGTGAATTGCCACATTTCTTGGAATCTTCTACAGGAAACAATCTCTCAGACTTCAGCAGGTGCTTCAGGATAAGAGAAACTGAAATAAGTCTGAAACTTCGACTTACAAAGGGTGGTGGAACATCCTTTATTTCAGTGCTAACGAATCCACATAACCGGCAAATAATTCCAATTTCTTCATTAAGTCGATAATCATGTCGACAAACTTCTCCACGTATTTCAGCTCCTATCCTGACATTACTTGCATATTGAACATGGGAATCCTGTGTCATATTTGATAAGGACAACATCAAACATAAGGTAACACAGCAGTGATATAATCAATAAATAAAAGAAAATTAGCATTCTCTACTGATCAAGACAATATCAAAACACAGTACAATAATTTCCAGCAAAAAGCACATTCCATGAAAATTACATCTTTGTTAACATTACCATGCCAGTAATTATTAAAATGACAAACCTCACTGTCATCTAGAAGATAACATGATGCCAGAGCTAGTTCCATCTCTTTCCATAACATATCAATTTCTGAAACCTCTTCGTCCTTATTGATTGACAGATTCTCAGCTGAGACTCTGTGGCTAGATTTTGTTGACTGGAACTCTTTCCATTGATCAATTATTGGTGGTTGTTCCTTATTAAGTGTAGCATCAATGTTTGCCATGCACCTTCTAATCAGTTCCTTGTACACATTAGCCGCCACAGAACCCTTTTTGAATGATCTTATATCATAAATACTATCCTTCTTTGAAGTATTTCTTTTGTACTTCTTATGTGAACCTAACGTCCCACCTCTACGATCAAGTCCCATGAACTTTAATTTTGAAATTTTGACTTGCCCCCAGCGTCTAGCTTCTGCTTTTGTGAAGTTCATTTTGGAAGCTTTCCTATCATGTGATGTTGAAGAACTAGTGAAATAAATATATCTGGAAACGATTTCACCTATCTCTGCAGACACATCTGCAGGAACATCAACATCAAGTGGAACCTGTTCATGGACAGTTAGATCAGTTCTTGAAGGAGGATGCAGGGGAATGATAGCCAGTTGATGTTGACTGTCAGCTGTAACTGATTTCTTGTCTTCAAGCTTATTTACATCTGATTTGATTGCATTTCTCCATCCGGATGAACTTTCAGAGGACTTCTTCTCATGAGGTCTGATATATCCTCCAAACAACTCTCTCTTGTAAGACCTGGCAATTTCTTCAATTTCACCATTTCTATAAGCATGATCAGCCTGAATAGAAAGTGCAAGTGGTAGTTCTTCATACTCCACTTTTCTCCTGCCCCCAACTAACCGTGTCATCTCAACATCAAATTCTGACAAATCATCTTCACATCCATAATAACGCTCTGGCTGTACAAATCGACGTTTTGACCTTCGTGGGCCCATTAGGTCATACAGAACCAGAGGCCCAGCTTCACTTAGGTCGCTGGTAGGATTTATATCTGGGATATCCCAACTGAATTGAAAAACAGCGGTTGTTGAAAATCCGTTTTCTAACTTGAAATTCACAGAGTAAGAATGTGGGTCGGAATTTGATTCTTCTTTGAAAAGATCATCATCCACAATCTCATAGACAATCTGGTTGTGTATAGATCTCACATCAAATGTAGCTTCTTTCAGAACAGATGCAGTCAGTAACCATGTGAGGTCAGAGGAGAATTTTCCGATGAATAGTTTAAAAGTCTGCAACGAATTGCAGTCCTCAGAAGAACTCCACCGGTAATGTTTGTCTTCACAAGGTTTGGGTTCAAGTTTTTGCAGAATTGCAATCTGATCAATGCGCAACATATTTATCTCTTTACTTAGAGTTTTCTTCAAAATGGGAGGAGGGCCTTGAGTGACATAAACACTGACATAAAATTTGCAAGTACAAGTGAGCTCATGAGGCTTCCTCTCTATAGATCTTATTTTTGCATCAATCCACACCTACATGGAAGAACCAAAGGTAAATAAGCACATTAAGATAATAAACTTCACAGGAAAAAGCAATCCCAACAAAAAAATGGAGGAAGCATTATGTGCTACTCCATCAGAAGTCAGGAAGAACCCAACATAAGTACAACAATTGGTGGAAAATATCCTCTCTTATTTATAATATAAAAGAAGGCAGTACAATATCCAATGCTACTTACAGGCTTGACATCTTTCTCATCTCCTGAATCTTCTCCTTGGTAAGGGGTTGAAAGCACACAAACCTCAAGTCCAGGTCGTAAGAAGCAGGCACAATCAGATAAAGTAGCTTTTCTAGATCTCATTCGAAGATTTGTTACCGGAATATTCTCCTCAATCACCTCCCCATTAACGAGAACATGAGTAGTGATGGTCCCCATGCTGATCCGTAGGCGCTCCACAGCTTGCCAAGAGCCATACCAGAATGTCTCAAAAGCTGTCAAACAATATAGGAACAATCAAAGTGCAAAGTCAAAATGAAGATATAGTCCTATGACCACACACATAATTTAAGCCTCATTTCTACAGAAAAGAAGTGATTCATATTCAGTTCTGTCTTGTCTCTCATATGAACCGTTGCAAAGAGATAATTTGCTTCAGAAAAGAATAGCAAGTCCTTTGCTTATATGGAAAATCCATTTTGTATCAAGAACAGCTAAAATCAAACTTTGGAAGGAGACTGAACATCAAGCGAAGGGAGGTAATACTCGATGCTTCAACAAGAGGCAGGAATATTGCAACCATTTGAGAACCTTTTTATGACTGAATGGCAGTATGAACAACTAGCAAAAACCAGTTTCTGCTTGTCTTTCTGTAGCTGGTATCGCTTGTAGCTAAAAAGCATGCATGTACTCGTGCAGGAAAAAGAATAGAACGCTATATGACAAAAATGAAGGAGGAGAAAGAGTGTAGTCTTTTCTAAAGGATAAAACTTCAGCAATGTCATATGCGGTTTCACTTATAGAAATTAATAAATGTTACCAGAGAGTAGACCATCAGATCAAGGCCTTCGGAAACATAAATAAGTTGTTTAGATTAGGTTTGACTCCTTATAATCCAATAGTAACCAACAATTAAAATATCAATGTCATCACAAGATTCCATTCCAATAATTTATTGCTTCAATAATCAGAATATATTGCAAAAGTGTTTTTAACAATGTCATGATGGTTTGATGAGTCAACATTCAAAACCAAATCCAACTTAAATAAGCATTCTCCCAGATAGCTTGTGCTGATAACATTAATCAAAAAGTGAAAATGAGATCCAGTTGGTAGGCCATTGCTTACGTTGTGGATCAATTGGATGAGCATTGTAATGTATATGCCTCTTCATCAGCACCTAAAGATTCAATTCCAACCTTGTCAGCAGTCAGAAAAAAGAATCACTTTAGTTGGGCCCAATAGCTGCAACGGATACTGACAGGGCCGGATTTGAAGTCAGCACTGAAGCAACTAGCTATGTACAATATTTCCATCTGTTGCTGCAAAATTTTCCCAGTATAACCAACTGTTTAAAATCCTGGACAATCAAAGGAATCTACAACATTTTTGTAAGATGACATAAATAGAAATACTGTTATTCTATCTCATTGGGTTTTGAGACGAGGGTTCCTAGGGAAACAGCCTCTCTACTTCTATGAGGTAGTGGTAAGGTCTGCGCACATTCTGCCCTCCCCAGACCCCATTTGGGGGATTCCACTGGGTATGTTGTTGTTTCGTTGTTATTCTATCTCATTCCTTTTAGTTTCTGTTCCTTCCATGAAATGGTCAAATTTTCTAATTCAATTGATTTTGTTTTTTCTTTTAATCTCATTCTCATATCTAACGCAACAAACTAATCAGTGAACAAGCATTTCCTGAACCACCACACTGTTTGAATGTCCATGTTGGACTTTACATAAGCATTTCCTGAACCACCACACTGTTTGAATGTCCATGTTGGACTTTACATAATCATAATCTAAGTTTCTCAGACTCGGGTTTGGGTGTCCGTTACAGGCGAAGATCTAGAGGTCAGATGCTCTGATCTAGATTTGAACATTCAGGAATACAGCTCCATATATGGATACAGGTGTGGGTATTCGGCTAAAAATAATTCAAATATCTAAAATAGAGTATAAAATCTAAATTATGAGATATTACAAGGTAAAGTTGAGAAGAAAATATTGATCATAAAAGAATCCAGAAGGAGATAAAAGGAAAGGAAGTCACAATAGAAATTTATATATACAAGGTATTTTACTTTCTTTAATTTCACCTTAGTTTTTGTTTTGATCATAGAAATCATTGAATCTATCCAGAATTTCTCCCTTGAATTTGGCCAAGGTTCCCAAAACGGGTTGAGCAGACCGGGTATGGATCCCACACCCGTGCGTGTAGACACAAGTTTGGCATCGAAAGTAAAGAGTCGAACAACTTATATCATAACTATAAAACAGAAAATCTTTCGTTTCTGAAGATGAATTCTCAGTATGCAAGGGAGAATATATATACACATAAATTAAGGAGCTAGAATAAGAGTTGGTGGTTCAGCCAAACCCAGTAATTTTTTTATCCAAATTCTATATTTGTGTAAAGAAATGTAATGAATATGTAAAAACTTTTAATTTAGAACTAATAACTACAATCTCAAACCTACAAACTTCAATTCTTAGCTCCGCGGCTATCTATACAGTCTAAGAAACAAGGAAACAGAGTTGCATTAAAGTGAAATTTATGCGCAACTTATGGGGTTGAGCCACTAAAAGCAATGGATTTAGGCCCAAAAAAGGAACCAAAGCATACATAAAAAATAGTAAATTCGACAGATTAAACGAAGAACTATAAAAGCAGATGAAGGAGATATATACCTGAAACGGACAACCAGATCTGATGAAGGCGTTGTAAAATGTTAGTAGTAATTGTTGTATAACCCTAATAGCACACTTGAAAGAAACAAAATAGCTTAACAGCTTGTTTGGACTTTGGATGGTGGTTTGAGTGGGATGGTAGAATAATGTTTGTTTTGATTTTAAAGGGTTTTTAATTATGAAAATTTATTCTTTGAAATCATCAAAATTTATATACAGTATAGAATTTTTTATATTCATATATTAATAAATTTAATATTTATAATAATTATAAATATTGTCTCCTTCTGGAGAATTATTTAATTTATTCAGAGCTACGTATTAATAATTTTGAAATTGAATACAAAAAAAATAAGAAAATTTTAATGGTCCAGCAAGATTGATACTATAAATTTAGAAAGTTTTTGCTTCAAGTGCATTTGTAGATGTGGAGATTTTAGAAAATAGAGTGAATGGAAAACGAATAAGGAAAAAGTTTAGAGAAAAAATCGAGCAAGGGAAAAAGTTTATTTTCTCTTAGGGATTTGAGTTTATTGTCTGTTTGTTTGCATCATGATGGATTTTCGTGCATTACTACTGACTGTCTTTTTTATGACCTTTTGTGATAATTTTGAGGTGAATAATTTGGAACCCACGCTAGTAAATCAACACGATTAAGCGTAGAAATTTTCGTGATTGAATTAATTAAGAAAATAAAAAAATAATTGAACATTATATATATACACACACAAAAAAAAGTTCTAGAAACGTGCGTTGCACATACTTTTCAAGCTAATTGATATAAATATTTTAAAATAACATAAATAAATTAGAATAAGTGTTTTATGAGATCCAATTTAAAGGAATAAATATAATTCATGGTGACACTATTAGATCAAAACCATAATTATATTTGAATTTCTATCAAGTGAAATTAAAGAATATAGCTTCATTTTTTTGGGAAGAAATAATATTTCTATAGCGTTGTTGAATATTATAATATTTTCAATTATACACAAAAAATTTAATTTTTATAACCTCCACTTATAAAATTTCTACTGGTATATCAACTAATTATCAATTTTCTTACCGTTCATACTTCAACAATACACCATCTTAATGTAAATATGAATAACTATACAAATGTAAGATAAGATAAAGTGTTAAA
>JAABOM020000096.1:10453636-10475688 GCA_011800125.2 Solanum clarkiae
ACCCCACGTGAGGTTGATATTTTATCATTATGGCCACCCTAAGCTCAAGAGGAAAGAAACAGTCCAGAAAGGGCAAACTTAAACTCTTACGAACTAACTCCATCATCACCCATCTTCTCCATCAACCATTGTGTGTACCACACTTGATCTACATCCTTCAACTGATAGGAATTTAACTCATCCTTCTCTTCTGAAGTCACCTTTATAATACTTAACACCTTAGAGAGCACATCAATAAAGTCTTAGGCATCGTCGTTAGGCTTTGACCCATAAAACTCCAGAGGATTCATTCAAGTAAAATCTCTCACTCTAGCAGCCGGAGTGGAAGCATGAGGGGGAGGATTGGCCTACTTGGCCTGGTTGGTCACCACCTGGGAAAGTATGGAAAAGGCAGTCTGGAATTCATTTGAGTAACCGGCTCTCCCATAGGCTCTTGAGGGACTTGGTCCTCATTAACCAGGGCCTGTCTTAGTAGAGGGGCTCTTTTTGGAGGCATCTTCTGTAAGGCATCAAGGACATCATTAATGTTCAGAAATCTTAAGACATGTTCCAAAGCACGACATAAGGTATAATGAAGTGAGATAATTCCTAAGACGCCATCATAGCCTCCCACTCATAGGTGTGGTGCACTTTACACCCCTGAATAGGATTCCAATTGACATGGCATATTGGACTCTAAGGATCCTTTATAAACCTAGTGCTTTGATACCAAGAATATCACCAGTCAAGCCTAGGGTCTAGGAATGACATGGTGAATAGGATACCGAGAGTCCTCAGATAAGCCTCATGGCATCCATATACACTTCATTAGTTCAGAAGCACATGACTAAATAATTAACACATAGTTCTAAGGGACGGGTAAGTATGACTCACCTAATGTGGATGTCATTGGGATAGGGATTTGCATGAATTTACATAGCACATAACACATAAGAACTAAGGGGCGAGTAAGTACGACTCATGCTATGGGGATAGAAGGGACTTAGGACATCCTACATTTCCACACCTCATTATAACATCAACAACCTGAGATTGACATAGCATAGTCTCCATAAGAAAATAACATAACACATAACAAACTCGGACCGTACATAGAGTTTGCATGATGTCCAACTATACCACTTGGTCATAGAATAGGATAGGGGCCAAGACATGTCTCGGGCTCACCCTCAAAGTAAATTCACAAAGAATCATAAAATAAGAGGTAGATAGAAGGTGATTTGTCCTCAGATTATAGGATTCACCAAAAGCAACTCTTTGTCAATCAAGCTAGTCGTCAAGAGGTAAAAGATGATAGTCTCTGGTACCTACATGGTACCTACATGGTTAGATCATGTGGAAAAAAAAGTATGTGTTAGTACGTTTGAATGTACTAAGTATGCAGGCATGCAAAATGCTTATGAAACATGCTAACCTATAATTAATGTTAGATGAAAAGGGCACATTAATAGAAAGAATTGTATATAAGAAAGAATATTATATCAATATGTCATGAAATCGATGATGCATGAATGTCATAGTACTTTATACATAGCGGGGTTGTGACCTCAACCAACATAAGACCAAATGAGCTATAACTTGGAACTCCATTGACTTCCCCACACCAGGTAAAAGGGTTATCTACTTTCCAAAGGTAGAACCTTGTCATAAACATCCCATCAAAGGGGCATAAATATGAACATACACTAGGCGCATAGTTACGAGAAATGACACTTTACACAATAACCCCTTGGGTCGAGCCACCACCTCCAATCTCATCCTGTGCTAAGTAAACAACTCACGAGAATACATATACATATATATGATTGAAAAAGAGGCATAAGTCTTTCAAATCATTTTCATGCATACTTAGACTTAAAAGCCAAACATACTACATAATCATGCATACTTGGTCTAAAATGCCAAATCAAATTTCATGTCATACTTCCATGCATAGGAATAACTCTTTGTTCTTATACATAGTGGTGTAAACACCCATGATTGCTCAAAGAGTCATATCATAGATATTATGTGATCACATATTATGTCATAACCATACTAGTCTTAAAATCATAATCATAAATATGATTAGGTCTTAACTCATGTCATCAACTTCATGAAAATCAGTGCTCATGCAAGTATATGCCATGAATGATGAGAGAATAACATGGGCAATAGAGATTCATATTTAAAATAACATTATCAGATTTAATCAAAGTAACTCCATGAAGAAATTCGCAAATTAAAGCATACTTGAGATTACCGTGTCTCAATTCAACATTTAAAGGGACATGCATATTCAAACCATCATAATATCAATGCCAAATTCAACATAATATATCTTAAATCAATTTAAAAGCATCAAATAAATATAGGTCATACCTATATTTAATCAAATCAACACTAATTTAACAGACTCATATTCAAAGTAAGCTTGATATTCATAAATCGTGGAGAAAAACATTTTAGGGGTCTTCATGGTTAAAAGGGACCATGAATCAATCCCATATACCTTAATAACTTAGACGAATCAAGAAGAAATTGATTGGAGAAGAAGACCCTTCCTTAAGCTTCAAGTTGAATCTCCAATGGCACACTTAAGAGGAGTTCTTAGATGAGAGAATTTTAATATTCTAAGTGTATTGAATGAATTTGAATAAGAATGAAGGAGTATATGTCTTTTCAGGGGGTTAGAATAGGTTACAAAGTCACAAATGATTATTAGGAATCACCAAAATTATGAGAAAGCCATTAATGAAACGAGCACTAAAAGGTGCCCAAGGCTTCCGTCGAGGAGCACCATAGCTCGTGAAGAGGACCACGGGCCATACAAGCCTCCATGGTAAATTTCTTCAGACACTTAGCCAATTTTTCAAACAAGGTCATTTCCACTTACAGCTTCATGGTTCATATAAAGCTCCACAGTCTGTACAACCTCCCATACAATGATCCAAGTTCTAAGATGGTGATTTGATACTTAGACAATTTCTAGACACTATCACGAGATCCCACTAGGAGTTGTGATGGGTTATATGGATCATACAAAGGGTTATGGAGGGTACCATAGCCATATAGTGGCTTTCAAGCCTAGAGCACCTACCATGAACCACTTTCACAGCCAGCAGTGACCACCAGGAAACGTGAAATGCTTAGTGAAGGGAAACTTGGTCTTAAAGTTCACCATAAGTCCATGCACAACACACAAAAGTCCAAGGCCAACCCTAGGTGGTCTACAAGGCTTATGGACCTCTATATGACTCATGGAGGTGACCATGAAGTGTCACTTTGGTCAAAAACTCCCAGAACCTTGAATTAAGAATCAATAGATTCTCATAAGATCCGATTCCTTACATATCTTCATGTTCATAACCAAAATCCTCATATAGAAGTCTAGTTCATGCATGTTCATGACATCAAAATAGGAAGTAAAGAATGTGTACATGGTATTCAATCTTTAAACATGATATTAAGATGGAAATACACTAGATTCTTGAAGAAATAAACATTTAGGCCATAGTCGAATTTACCCATGTGTGGATTCATTCTTCATAGGAACATGTAAATTCAATTCTCAAGAAATACCATCTGAATAAGTAGAGTAAGACTTATTTCATGCCTAATTTATCAACTTAAAGTAACCCATAACTTGAATCCCACAATTAATAACCAAATCATGAAAATCAACCTTGAATCTCACTTAAAGTTCTATAAAATTGAAGAATAGAATATGGGATTCATGATTGAAAGGATATCATGAATGAAACCATACATACCTTGATCAGATGAAGAAACTTGACAAGGATAAAGCTTGATCTTGGAAGCCCAAAGGAACTCTAGCTTTAATTCTTAGCTTGAAAGTCTAGGAATTAGGGAGTGTTTTAGGAAGGTAGATTTGAGACTAAGTTTTTAAGTCATGCATGACATGTTATAAGACGTATAGGGAATGACTTAGGAGTATAAAAGAGTGCATGAAAGTCCTAAAAGATTAATAGATAGGAAAAATGGCCCCATTCTAAATGGAGAAAAAATGATCTAGGATGCCTTTCACAGAACCCCCTGTTGGTTGTCGTCTGCACCACGAGTTGTACAGGGGTCCGTTGTAGGGCACTTAGGTCAAATAGTGGGGGCTCAAGTAGAGCATGCCCTCCATGAAATCCTCTGTGGACCATGGTGGGAACCATGTTTCGTGGAGGGTTCTATGGTTGAACCCTTCTGTTGAAGCCCACTAAACAACCATGGAGACAATCCACAAAGGGCCAAGGCCACTTCCATGGTGCACTTGATGGTCCATGGAGTTCTCCACGGACCGTGGAGTGCTCCTTGGAAGGGAATTTGAGCCAAAATTCTTTCAAAATAAAACTTTAAGCCTTGTTAAGGTTGTATGAGTTTTGAGTCTTTACATTATCTCCCTCTTGGGAACATCTGTCCCAAATGAGCTAGAACATGGCTTAAAGGGCTTGAATTGATCATGAAAGAACCTAAATGTATGATGCAAAGATATCATTTGGATCGATGAAATCATTTAATCCATGCTAAAAACAACATTCAATCAGTTTTATACACATGCATGCATACCATGGCATGAAGACATATAGAAATGAAGAAATTAGGACCATTTAAATAAGAAGAATCTAGTACCTTAGGTTTGAGTACATTGGAATAGATAGGAGTATCACTTCATCATATCTGATTCCACTTCCCATGTAGTACTCTCAACATGTTGGTCCCTCTATAGGACTTTAACCGAAGCAATATCTTTGTACTGAAGCCTCTTCACTTGCCTATCCTCAATCTCAACTGGCACCTCTTCATAGGTCAATTTCTCCTCAACATCAACACCTTCAAAAGGCACAATTATACTAGGATCACCAACCAACTTCCTCAACATATATGCATGGAAAATTGAATAAATGGAATTCATATCCAAAGGCAAATCCAATCTATAAGCCACGTTCCACTCTATAATATCATAAGGGACTACATGCCAGGGACTCAACTTGTCCTTTTTAACAAAGCGCATCACACTCTTCATTGGTAAAACCATTACATACACCCACTACCAACATGGAATTTCAAGATCCCTTCTTCTAACATCCAAATAGGACTTTTGATGACTTTGAGTCGTTTTCTACCTTTCCCGAATCAACTTCACATTCTCCCACTATAACACCAAATCCAGGACAATCACTTCCATATCACCTATTTCAAACCATCCTACCAGGGATCTATATCTCCTCCTGTATAACGCATCAAATGGTGTCATTCCAATGTTAGCATGATAACTATTATTGTAGGCAAACTCAATAAATGGTAGATGATCATTGTAATTTCCTTTAACCTCCAAGACACAAGCCCTCAACATGTCTTCAAAAGTTTGAATTCTCTTCTTGGATTGTTCATTGGTTTGAGGGTGGAAATCAGTACTCAACTTCGCCTTAGTACCAAGCCTTTTCTTAAATGATCTCCAAAGGTGAGAAGTGAATTGGGTACCACGATCGAATATAATAGACATAGGCACACCGTACAATCTAACCAACTCCCGAATATATAACTTGGCATAATCTTTCGCATTGAAAGTAGTCTTCACTAGTAAAAAATGAGATGATTTAGTTATCCTATCCACAATTACCCAAATAATGTCGTATGGTTTTCGGGTATGGGGCAAAACCTGTCACAAAGTTAAGATCTAAATCTTCCCACTTCCAAGTAGGAATCTCAATATCTTGGGCCAAACCACCGAGCCTTTGCTATTCCACCTTTACCTATTAGCAATTAGGATATTCAGATATGAACTTATCTATGTCTCTCTTCATACCATTCCACCAATACACTTCTTTCAAATCCCGATACATCTTGGTGGATCCCGGATGTATCGAATAAGGAGAGTTATGAGCCTCCCTCAGAATTACCTCTCTAAGATTGTCACGCCCAAAGTCCCATTAGGGCGGACTAGCACCCGTTGTCGATAAGGCCCGGGAGAACCAACCTGTATCTATGCGCTTTCTATACATATTATAAGGGATTCTTATGTTCAACATGCCTTTAAGAAAATAAACAGTGATAACAAGCCAAAAGGAAATGCATATGGCTAGGGTATTGGGGCCACGATGTTTAAAGTACGAGACATGACCACACTTTAATTTACATAGTCTACAAAGCCTCTAGATAATAAAAAGTGTCTGATAAGGGTCGGGACAGGCCCCGCCTCAACTAACTGTACAATACAAAATATAATCTCTAGACATGCAAAGCTCCGAAGCAACCTGGAGCTTGGTAACAGCAGCTGGATATCCTGTACTCCTAATGGGGAGAGCTACTAGCACCTGTACCTGCAGCATGAAATGAAGGTCCCCCGTAAGAGACGTCAGTACGAGGTATTGTATCGAATATGTAAGGCAGGAAATATTGTGTATGAAGTAACAACTCAAATGAAATTATGCACTGGTGTAGGATAAGAGACCACCTTTAGTTATACTGTGGGATCATGTACTTTATGTTCTTTTTATCACTTTACCTTTACTGTATAATCTGTGCACAACATGTAATACAAATGACTAGCTGATCAGTAGTAAAACTATATCGGGATCGTCTCTGTCTAGGCTCTTCCTTAACCCTTCGGGCTACCCCCATGATAGGATCGTCTCCGGCTAGGTGATTCTTCCACCCCTCGGGCTACCACCCATCAAAAAGCAATATACTTTACTTTATCTTTCAATTACCTTTGAGATGATTCTTTTGGTGGCCACAATATTAGAGCTGTAGGACTATAGATACAACATATGACACATAAATAATCACAAAGGACAACACCATAATGAAAGGAGTAAGTTACACAAATAATGAAATGCATAGGAGGTAGAACAACATATGAACTTTATTGGTAGAACGAATTCGTGTATCTTGGTATCCAAGTATGTATGTAGATTTAAAGGTGACTATGTATGGGAGCATATGAACATGTGAAAGAGTGAAGACATGACTTTTTGTTATGTCGGAGTAGATAAGAGCCTCTATGTACCAAAGAAGAACCTAGGTTTCATGCCAAGTAATACGAAATCAAATAGCCTTACATACTTCGTTCTATGACCTCGTTACTATCTTGGAGTGACTGCTTTTTCCCTCAAATATTTATCTATATTATATTAGGCAATAGGACTAGTATTAGAGCAAATAAACACTTTTTGACAGCCCAATATCATAAAAACTAACACCCGGGCAGCAAGATTTTAATTAGTGATGCAAGGGCATTTCTTCAACCTTTTCACTTATAATCGTATCTTCTAACAACCATTCTTATGTACATGTCATATAAATCTTGTTTCAGACCCTTAACAGTCTTACAATAGCCCACAATGCAGAACACATAACAATTCTATGCAACATACAAACAGGCGGCATGACGTTACATCCCTTCGCCATATTTCGACGTCAATAATCCCGAACCTGTTTCAACTTTACCCAAACTGTATCCAACATTTTTTACACATAAAAAAAGTCTAACAATAGTACACAAATAGTCCCAAATCAGGTGAAGGTCGTGGAACAACAAATTACAATTATCAGCTCTTAAGTTTCTTTTAAGAGTACCATTACGACGTCGTACAACAACTCATCTTTGAGGATTGTAAAAGTGGTGCAGCAGCTTAGTTACACCACTAAAAAACTATACCTTGTTGAAAACATAAGTCTTAGTTCATAATTCAGCCAACCAAGAAGAGAAAATCATCTTAAATAATAAGAAAAGTTCACAACAATCTTTAGGACACATGCTGTCCAAATTTTCAGCACAAACATACTAGCATATACTTCTTGTTTTTCATGGGATAAGTATATAAATACATGGATATTTCCACTTATCTTAGCCTTCAAGGTTCAGGTTTCCTTAAAGAACCCTAGAGGGTTGTGTAGGCTAACTTGTTAAGTGAAATAAAGAGAGAAAAAGAGACTTTAAGAAAGCTGAAAATTGCTCCAAGGTAAAATGATTCAAGGTGCTGCTTTAAGCCCTTTTTAAAGAGCCTCTTGGCCGAATTTCTTTATAACTTTTGACCATACATTAACACTTATTAATAGCCTTGTGATGCAGTATATTTGCCCTTACACTTGGCCTAAATGGGTCTCAAAGTTGATGGGCCTTGGCTGCTCATTTTTCAAATTCCTATTCACTTAGTTGGGGCCCAATTAGCCAAATGGGTTGTGATGTACTCGGGACCTTTTATTATTTATCTTGGGCTGAAAATAAATTCCATTTATGATGCTAAAACATAGGCTAAAGTTACATCCTTAACACGGACTTTATTCATAATCGAACTTGGACAAATTCGATGTCGGATCTCGTCTCCTTTTAGCTAGCAAATTTAAGCTAAGCAAGTAGGTGACTCAGCTGCTAGTTTGCTAAGTCCTATAAGCACCTCACTTCTCTTACTTCATTTAAGGTCATGGTATTCTTAATTTGACTTAAAACGTATTTACACTGGACCCTCTTCAGCGTTAGACATACATATTGCCCTTTAATTGGAGATTCGAACACTTTTAAAAATAGGCGCTAATTTGAAAAGTCATATCATGATTTATTTGCATAGTACTAGTATTATAAGATATGGGGTGTTACAAAGACCATCAATGTCAGGAACACATAGCCGATAGTGATACGGAAGTACATCATCTCCAGTTTGGGAGAAAAATTCTATGTTCTTTTCGGCAACCAATTTCTTCAATTCCACCAATGACGGATTCAAGTCTTGTTTTTCTTTGACATTAACAACTACAGAAGACTCAAGCCTATTTTGAACATAAATACCACCCTCATTAGAATCAGCCAACCAAAACACCCAATCTAGCAAAATGACGCACATCCTTCACCAATTCTTTCTTGGTCTCATCATCATGAACCATACTACCCATAGTTTATCTACTAAGGGCATCAGCTATGACATTTGCCTTGCCTAGATAATAGTGCACACTCATGTCATAGTCCTTAAGAAGTTTCAAACATATCTTTTGCCTCTAGTTGAGATCTCTTTGGGTAAACATATATTGCAAACTCTTATGATTGGTGTAACATGAACCCCATAAAGATAATGTCTCCAAATCATCAAAGCAAATACCATGGTCGCTAATTCAAAATCATGAGTCAGATAATTTTGTTCATGCACCTTCTGCATAAGCTATCACCTTTCCATGTTGCATAAGTATGCAACCCAAACTAATCTGATAAACATCACAATATAGCACAAAACAATCTAAGCCATCTGGTAGTGTCAAAATAGGAGTCAATGTAAACTGATCTTTCAAAGTCTGATAGTTTTTGTCACACTCATTGTCCATATGAAATTAGAATTATTTTGTCAACTTTGTCAATGGTGATGCAATAGATGAAAACCCTCAACAAAAATTTGATAATAACCGGTCAACCCAAGAAAACTCCAAATATCTGAAGGAGTCAATGGTCTAGGTCAATTCTTCATATCCTCTGTCTTCTTTGGGTCTACTTTAATACAATCATTGGATACCACATGGCCAAGGAGGGCTACCTCATGTAACAAAAACTAACATTTATTGAACTTAGCAAGTAACTATTTGTCCCTCAAAGTTTGAAGAACCAACCTCAAATGACCCATATGTTCTTATTCACTTTGAGAATAAATTAGAATATTATCAATGAAGACAACCACAAAAGTATTAATGAATGGAATGGACACTTGATTCATTAGATCCATAAACACCTCCAAGCATTATTCAACCCAAAAGACATCACCACAAACTCAAAGTGCCCATATCTAGTCTGACAATTATTTTTGGGAATATCACACTCCTTTACCTTTAACTGATGATAATCAGAACGAAGATAAATTTTGGAGAAGTGAATAGCACCTTGTACCTGATCAAATAAATCATAAATCCTCGATAATTGATACTTATTCTTTATGGTCACTTTGTTCAATTGATAATAATCAATACACGCCCAAAATTACTCATACTTCTTCCTCAAATATAAATAAGAGCTCCCCATGGTGATATACTTGGCTTAGTAAAGCCCTTTTTCCAAAAAATCCTTCAACTCCTTCATTTAGACTGTGTCATATGATTAGTAGGAACGAAAATAAGTTGAGTATCAAGAAGAAGATCTATGCCAAAGTCTATTTTTCTTTTGGGAGAAATACTGGGCAAATCCTTCTGAAATACATTTGAAAATTCATTAACCATTGGAATCGACTCAAGAGTAGGAGACTCGAGCTCAACATCTCTAACCCTCACTATATGATAAAGGCACCCCTCAGAAATCATTTTTCAAGATTTCAGATATAAGATAAACAGACCTTTAAAAGTGGAGTCACTATCCACCCACTCAAGAACGGACTCATATGGAAATTGAAACATGACCATGCGGATCCTACAATCTATAGAGGCATAATAAGCATGCAATCAATCCATCCCCAGAATAACACCAAAATCAACCATCTCAAGTTCAACAAGTTCACAAGGAAGGATTTTATGCAAAACTAAAAAAGGACAACTCTACGGGGTACAATAGACTCACTCACAGGAGTATAAACTGAGAATGGCTCCCATAAGATTTCAAGACTCAAACCAAACTTAATATCCAAGAAAGGAGTGACAAAAGACATATTGGCACCCTGATCAAGCAAAACATATGCATCAAAATCAAAGACTTTCAAAATACCGATCACTACATATAGAGTCTCTTCTACCTCTTGCCTAGAATGCAATATATAGAACCTGTTGTTGCAAGGAGCACCACCTTTTTGAGCCCTTGGCCTTGACCACTTGGAACCATTTGGACTTGAGGATGGTCTCCTTGGCCTTTCTTCTGAGCATTAGGATAATCAGCAAGTTTGTGGCCTATCTTGCCACAACAAAAGCAAGCACTCGGTTCTCCCAAGCACATACCAGGTGATTCTTCTCATATTTATTACACCTAGGATTAGCCTTCTCCTTATTGGAACCTTGTTGGTTTGAACCTTGGTCTTGTTGTAAATAGCCATTCCCACCACCAGTCCTAGAGTTAGAGAACCATAATCAAATTAGGCTCTCTTAGAATCCCTCATTCTCCTCTCCTTGAGTTACTCCCCTTCTACCTGTTCATCATATGTCATGAGCTTAGATTATTCATCTCCCTAATAAGCATATCTCTTACCCACATCTATGGCTACAAATATTGGTACTAATTTCTTGTTTCTAATCATGTGTAGTTAAAACCCTAATTTGTTGGGGGTGTATTATGAAAATGGGTTCTTGATTTATGATATAGATCTAATCTAATTTGAATATTTTGTCGTTAATTTAAGTGAATTCATGCTTCTTTTCATGTATAACTTATAATCTTGAACTTGCAAACTATGGGTTATCTTTAGATCTTTAGTTATTGCATTAATTTAAATGATTGGAGTGGGAAATGAGTGTGACAGCTTTAAATCCTTTGGAGTTTCAGTTGAATGTCATTGGTTTCAATGTCTAAAATAGTAGAAGGTTTGCTGATAGTTGCTTAGGCCAAACGTGTCCTATAATGATTTGCATGTGAAGTTGTAATTAGTTCATGTGAAACACTGTTATTGTCTGATACGAAGTAGTGATTACATGCAATTCTAGCTTACTCATATTACATTAACTCATTCATTCAAGTATCTAGATCCATATATTTAGATCTCGCCCCATGTTGACACATCCCTGACAATCTCTCTCAATTGGTTGTTTAAATTGAACTTTATAATTGTTTGTAGTTGAGTGTTGGTTTTATGTTACTCGCAACCCCCCATTTTAACACTATAATTGCCTAGTTCAACATAAGACTTCATTACTAGAACACTCGTTCCCTGTGGGATTTAACCACAACTCATTATTGGGTTATTATGTGGATAATGATCGTCCATATTCTCAAAAAGTGAGGTGTGCTTAAACGTCATCTTATATGCATATGTTGCTTTTGTTTTTTATTCTGCCAAGGGAGAGAAAAAGGCTACTTTCGACAAGTTTATTCAAACTAAGCACAAAGATTGGGGGTGCAGTCAACTCAATGTAAATAATTCAAAAGACAGGGAAGCTAACTCTTTATAAAGAGAAGTTACATGAAAACCTATCTCATGGTCTAAAATAGTAAAATGTCATCTTCGAAAAAGAGGAAATTAGTAGCACCTAATAATTTTGATGATTGTATTTGTAGAACTGCATAAAAAAAAAGATAGACAACACAAGCTAGTACCCATATAGCAAAGGAAAAGAAGATGTATTAGAGCTTCCACCCATGAATCAAGGAAGAAAATAAGAAATCATATCCAAAAAGAATATCAGTCAATCAGTTGGAGATCCTGCCCAAGAATTAAGGAAGAATATCAAGACATACAAGGACATGTACCCAAACTACTTGGGAAGATCCCCAATCAAGGAATCTTACAAATCCTTTATTAGAAGAAACTCCCTTAGTCCAGAAAAAGATGCAATATCTAGATTTTAAGAATACCTTGTATCATCTCTCCCTCTCTCAAGAAAACTATGAATGCTCGCTGAAAGAACTAGCTGAAGCATTGTCCTTCTACTCACGAAAAATATTGTATTCCAAGTGTGAACAATTGTAAAAGAGGAGAGAAAGAAAAATATTTTAGACTAGTTAAAAAACAGTGTTTGATGATTTGATTACCATCAGAAAATATTAACTGTTCTTCACAGTTTGTGCTTCACTATTCTCAACTGAACTTTAAAGTGATTCCTTGTAACCTAAAGGGATTGGAAGTAAGCACCATATTGATGTATTAAACCAATACAAAATTCTTCATCTCATTATTTATTCTTGCTAAGTGTTTGCTATTTATTCTACGAAATTGACTTGCGATTTAGTCAACTATCACAAGAAAAAGTCAACTGTTGAAAAATTTCAATTCAACCTCGCCCCCACCCATTGTTTTGTTTATCATCTATGTCCTGTAGAAGAAAATATGGACCATAGATGGCCCATGTGATCCAGCCCAGTTAGTTTTAATTGGATGTTTTTATCTTTCTAATTCCTAAACTATATCATATTAGTTGTATAAATCCCCTATAATTGTTCTTACTCTACAAGGTCCACCCCATTTCCAATTCTTTACACAATCTACCAAATTCTCTCAAGTTTTTTCTTCTTCAAGGTTCTCATTAAAGGCGAAGCACAGGGTTACACCATTCAAGATCTCAATTCTCACATTTGTTCAAGGATTTCTACCAAGGTACATGGATCTTCATTCATGGATTCCTTTCATTCATGATACCCAAGAAGTTCCCTCTTTTTTAATAAAATTTAGATATATGAATTAGGGGTTTTGATCAATTGTTATTGGGTCTTATAACTATACTTTATTATATGATTTTGAATTGAATTATGAATGAATTAGTATTAGATTTATGTTTTCAAGATTTTATGAGTTCCTTACTTTTTCATGAATTTTTCAATGTAACACATTTAGGTTTTAATGACCTATCATTTGGTTGCTTTAGTTATGCTACTCACCATTATTAACCTAATTATGCATGAACTAACATTTATTTTATGATTACAAGGCTTCTCATTCAATCGTTCTCAATTTCACCTAGGGTTTCGTAAATTTTTTTTTATGGATCTCTTCAATCATGATTCAATGACGTTGTTTTACATGAGTATGTATGAATTCATCACAACCACATGATTTAACGTTGATTACTTATAAACCTATGCTTTAAATATTAATTTCATTATGAAGTATGATTATGGCCTATTAAGTACCTTATGCATGCTTCATGAAGGTGAAAAATTAAGCTTTTTTTATGCTATTCAGGACAAGTATGAATTATTGTGAGTTTTTTCACCTTAACATGAATATGCAATGTTGCAAGGCCTACACTCACATTACATAATGTACTATTTAAAGGGCTATTATATGATTATTATTTTATGAAAATTGAATAAGATGGTAGATATTGCCTTTTCATGTGATGTGATTTAATGATTTAAGAATATGACTGTTTTGTTCAGAGTTTATTTAGCACTGAGAAGACCTTTAGATAGATGCAGAAGCTCTCCATTAGTAGAGACAGGGATAGTAGAATCTCATTATCCCATAACTAGGTACATCTATAGGTACAAGATCACTCATTAGTAGAGGTTTGATTCTTCAAAAGGGTCACTTGTTAGTAGAGGTTTCATTCCTTAAGTAGCTTAGTGGATCACTTAGGTAATGAGGTTCTTATATGGTTTTTCTTACCTTATGTATGCCTCATATGCTAAGAGATTTAGTTAGAGTCCTTCAGAGTTCTCATCACCGTGTCACATCTGGGGCCTAACTTGAGCGAGACAGTGATACTTAAATAATGCACTTTATTTGAACGCACCTCATTGCATACATACTAAAAACACTGAATATGAAGTGATAATGAAAAATTTTTACATTCAAGACACCATGGGTTCTGAGGTTTCATAATAATATAGATTAACAAAACGTAGTGAAAATCATGAGGAAGAATACAATTATAGACTAATAGCAAAAGACAATTGAATTATTTCAAATTTCATGCTAATCACAAGAACCCTAGAATTCTATAAAATCAATTATCTGAAGATATAGTTTTTTGGGAACTCAGTGACCGAAAGGATATCCATTAAAGAAATTCTGCATACCAAGAATGATAGCCCAAGCTTGAATTCCTGATTTGAAGTTATAAGATGAAAATACTTGAGAAGAGCCTTCAATGAAAAGAATCTGATTTCTGAATGTTAGAGAGTGAATAGGGAGGTTTTAGTTGACTAATTCCCTTTAATCCCACTTCAGATAGGCTAAAATAACATAATACAAGAATTACAAGAGTAGAAAAGAATCAAAATGACCCCGAAGGAAAACTAACTTTGCTAGGTCCTACGAGCCCAGTATAGTCCATGGTTCCATCTATGGACCATAAATAACTCTCGTTGAAGTCAAATTAAATGTTGAGTTTTTGAAGTTTGACCTACGAAACTTATTTACAAGTCATAGATCAACCTATGAGCCATTGACATGAGTTATAAGAATTAAACTAAAGTTCTAAGTTCCAAGTGTTTGATCTACGAATTCATTTACAACCTATAAAATAATTTGCAACCCATGGTTTGAGTTCGTAAATCACAATCTGATTCAATTTCTTAAGATATAAAGTTCCACATCAGCAAAACGTAAGAGAAATGCTGGATATATAAGTAAGTGTATCTTATCTAGTAGTGATGCGTTTTAAAGCCGTTCGAGTCTAGGCTCAAAGCAAACAATATCACTAATAGCCAACCTCAAAGCAAACAATATCACTAACAGGCTAAGCCGTTATAAGTGGTATCAGAATTACTCTTGTTTCAGCTTATGAATGTGGGACAGAGTTTAACTATATTTAGACAAATCCTGATAACGCGAGGTAAATCTCAGTGCTAAATCTAAACGAATCTCATGTGGCAAGAAAAACCTAAACGAAAATGCTAATCCATAAAGTGAGTATCTTAAGAACCCTTCTTAAAATAAGAAGTTCAATATCGATAAAACACAAGAGAAATGCTGAAATATAACTAAACAACTAACGATGCATTGTAAAATTATGAGAGTCCAAATCCAAAGTGGACAATATCACTAATAGATCATGCGGTTAAACAAAACTATTGGGTTGATCTACTGATCCCATCCGAAGTCTATGATTCCATTTACAGCCCATAAATAGTATCCTAAATCTCAAACAATTCTGCAGACTTAAAACTTGGGAACTTATGAGGCATTACACCTAACTCGAGGGAAGGCGTTGAACAGTTGGTTAAATGTGCAGTTGTATAGTGTACAACTGTGATTATATTAACCAATTAGTTAAATTCACACTCACACCTATATATGTCATGGGAGTTACCAGTTTGTAATCGTAAATCGTTCTCGTCATTTTACGCTTCCGTTACAATGGATACTCACTTTACTTAGTACTCCATTCTCTAGACTTGACTTTCTTTTCAAACCTACCTCAATAAAACACTTCACCCTATTCTGATATTTCTTAAATAATGTGAACACGAAACGAGATTTAATCGTGAAAGACCTACCTACTTTTGAGTTACATTTTCCTTCTCTTTTGGTAGGCCATTAAGATCACTAGAACAGAAATTGGTAATTACAAATTCATGAAGGCGCAAGACATCAATATAATCCACCGCTAGAATTATTTCTCACAAAGAACAGACTTCTTTTTTCTTTAATTGAGGGAAGTGAAAGGGATAATGAAGAAGAGAATTACAACGTGAGGAATCGAATCCTCACCAAGGTGAAAGCTCAAATAATCAACCAACCAAACTACTAAGATTTCTCCAAATTTTATTAAGTATTTTTGCTGCTCTCAATTACATGACCATAGTTTGGTATTTTTGCCGCTCTCGGTTACATGACCATAATTTGGAAGGCGCCAGGTATATACTGGAATACTACTTTGACTTACTTTGTCATCACACCTATTCAATCTTGTTGATGCCTTCTAATTTTTACAATGGTATTTGCTGAGACATAAAATGTAACATATTACTCAAAAAATTAGAAATAGCGAATGTCGAAGAGATGCTAAATTAGAGCTTACAGAGCTTGGGTTTCTTCTGCTTCTCTTTAAAGAGTTCGTTTGATAGAGCTACTGTCACATCCAAGATTCCATGCTAGTAGTTTATTGAAGTATAATTGGAGAAAAGAACATGGACTAGAACGTCTCAAAATGAAAGAAACACGCATATTACATTCTGACTACAAGCCAAAACGTAACACAGAACCATCGAGATTGTAAAATCAACCAAGTTAGGACGAGGCAAGGAGGAGGGCCGTAAAAAGCTCTAGACAGAGAGTTTATGAACTCCGTATGAGAGGACTTCCACCCATTCACCCAGAGCTTAGACATTGAATGTTCAGTCCAATTGCATTCTCTCATCACTGGGAACACTTCACAAAGTAACACATACTTATTCAACAACGAGTGCACAATGGAAGTAGTGCTGAAGGAAAATGGCGCACCCAATCCTTGGTAGACCTGTATAACTAGCACATGTTTTAAACGGAATCCACACAGATACCAGAAACATCTTTATTTATTTGTGGTATCAATACCAAAAAGAACTAATTGTTGGCTCACTGAACATGTTAGATCTGTACAAGATTAGTCCTTCAGAACACATAATGCAAATTCTTCGATGCAAAAACTTATCGAGAATCAGCTGGCCTGGGAAAAAGGGCAACTATTTCTGCCCAACATGGTTTTTTTTAAAAAGAAGAAATTAGTGACACCAAAACATCGTCCAAACTCAACCCCTCTAGTTTTCTCTTCATCTGACAAGGAAGTTTCTCAAAATACCATAATCTGCATCCCATATCTCAAGCAATGATAGAACCATGTTTCTTGAATTGCATCTGGTAGCATCTTTCAGCTGCATAACGTTCAAGCCCCAAGTTCAGAATCCAAGTTTATGAATGCTAGGTCATCCAAACTGAAATTAAGATCTTCTTGCCGGCCTGGTTTCAGAAAATCAAAGCCATAGTCAACTGTCATAGGAGCCTGGTGCACTGCATTCTGTGGCTCACATGGCAAATTTAGTACCAGATTGTTGTCATGTGAATATTGCTTTCCATCTGAACTGAATTCTTTGGTGGAAACTGGAGCTGGATCACTAGCCGGAGCAGAATCTAAGATGCCCAGTAGCTCTTCCACATCAAACATCTCATCCCAATTTAAGTTGTCTGGACAATCCCGTTCAGACTTGAGCATATCTCGATCAATACTTGCAGGACCCTCTTTAGCTTCAGTAGTTGCCATTTCGCCAGGCAGCCCCGCAGTCTCATTCTTGGCTTCCTCTTTCACTGACCTCAATGGCATACCAAGAGCAGTTGTTGCACCATCTGCACTTTTGATTTCATCAGCTGGACATACCTCGTCGAAACTGGAAGCAACGGTGGAATCAGATGTAGATGTAGTTGCCCAGGAAGCAGAATCATCCCTATAAGACTCTCTCGAGGAAGGGTATTTTGGAAGATTAAGCCTTGCGCAAGGACCATACATAGCTCTAGCAGCTTCATCATATGCTAGAGCAGCTTCAATTGCTGTGCCAAATGTACCCAACCAGAGCCTATTGCCTCTATTAGGTTCCCTGATCTCAGCAACCCATTTACCCCATGTCCTCTGTCTAACACCTCTGTAATTACACCGCGAATTTTCAGGTCCTCCTTTGCCTTTCATACACCCCTTCTTTGAACCTTTGGCAGGAACTTTACGCACTCGCTTCCCTTCATCATCAACACTATCTAGTTTCTGATTATACTCTTTCCATTTAGCTAGTGTTTCTTCCACATTCTTTGTTCCATCCCGTCTACTCCTTGATTTCCTCTTTCGGCGATAATCCAGGGGCAGAGAATCCATATTAGCACCTTGATCCACAATAGCCATCTTATCTGTAAATGTTCATTACATACAAAATAAGCCTATTTCGGCAAAAATGTATCATTTTACTCGCAACATTTTAGTTCTTTTATTTTTTTAGACCCTAATTACCTACGTTTTAGAATTAATTATACAATCTTTAAAATGGTACTCATCACTTTCCCTTAAACCAGAAGTACGAAATCCTAAATCAGAAAATTAAGAACAACATAACAATTCAATTCAGGGACCAAGAAGTTTGGAATAATAAAAATCCACAAAAAAAAAAGGAACTAAGTAGATGACACAAAAAAAGACCCAAGAAAAGAAAGACTGATCCAACCCAATTAATCACCTATTTTTAACGTAGACAAATTAAAAGTTTGAAACAGAAGAATCAAAGAAAACACAAAGTATAATGGCGCCTATTATAACACACATAAAAGAACGAGATTAGCCTACATACCTCTTTTGTTCTGTGTTTCTTGTTATAGATGGTTCAAATTGGTGACTTTGTTCTTTTTTTTTTTTTTTTTTTTTTGGTTCTGTGATAAAAACTTTGTACACGATGATGAGAATCAGAAATCCATCAGTTAAAAGGCTACTTGAATATTTATAGCCTTCTCCAGATATTTCTAGTATATCGCTTATCCCTCAGTCGGGTGACGTGGCAATCACTTAGTCGAGTCGTGGCTCTTGGGATGCCGCGGGATTCAGCACGTGTCACCTTGAAGCTTCGCGAACCACTCGTTCGACACTTTCCCTAAATTTCCTATTTTGCCCTCTCAGGATATCCGTATAACCTCAATAAATTAGCTTAATTTCCTTTATGCCCTTGGTTCGCGATTGGTCTAAATCAATTTACTAGGGGGCCTAAAATTAGTACCAAACTAACGGAGCCACCAGTTTTGCAACTTGCAAGTAGATAGATACTTCTAATTTCATATATCAAGTTGGCACATCTTATTAAACTAACACACCAAACTATTAATTTTTTTTAGATATTCGTATTTAAATTTGACTAGTTTAAATTTATGTGATTTAAAATTTTATTTGAGAAAAAAAATAATTTTTACCAAGGATTTTTTTATCATTATTCATGACTCTAATTTGAGTTTGTTGATAATAACTAAAACACCAAATTAGTACTTCCTCTATCAATCTTTATTTATTCATTATATTTAAAATAGATGTTTAATAATACATGTTCGATTTATGAAATCAAAAGATAATTTTATATTTTGTTCTTAATTTATGTTCATAATTAATTATACTCATTTGCCACGCTTCATAATTCGAAAAACCAATACCGTGGAAATACGTACTTCTCAGCCAAAGAAAGATGATAGAGATTTGACCGAAATGTGCACTAAATACTCTTCGAGAGATCTCCTCCAAATCACTGGTATGGCTATCGAAATCGTGAGCATCAGCATGTAGGTTCCAGATCCAAGTGGTAGTATCGGGCCCTTTAACTATTGTTCTTGAGAAATGACCCAGTCTGGCCCATTTCTCGGAAGAAGTTTTTACGGGATCCCTACCTACCAAAATTTTCACTTCTGCTTCCGGCGAACGAATAATCATTGAGTCCTCCGCTTTCCGGACAACACATACAAAGAGACCCGCCAACAATCAATTAAATTTTTTAAAATATTATATTTATTATATTCAAAAAGTGATATAATAAAATTATCCTTCAATTTATAAATTTCTTAAGAAATGTGCAAAATTAATATAGATGATATTGTTGGACGGCGAGAATATAAATTGCGCATGTTTAAAAAGTTGCACGAAATAATTGTTTCACGCGTTTTTTGAGTTAATAAATTTAGCATCATATCACCTACTCTCTAAATTAGAGAGTAAAAAAAGAAAATAATGTTTCCCTTTCTCTTAATTATTTCCCTAAATCTCTATTCTCTATTAGCACCATAAATCTCTCAAAATAGATAAAAGCTGCACGCAATAACTTCCAAAAGAAGTAACTATTGAACTTAAATCGAATATTGTATGTATACAGTCAATAGTATATTTGGAAAATTGACTATATCATTTATGTATACATTTGAAGGAATTTAGTTGTATGCAGTTAAACTGCTCAAGCAGATAGCAGATCAACATGTTTGCTTGAGCAGTTTGAGGGTACACTCGTAATGTAGTTAAGCTGCTCAAATAGATAGCAGGTCCACATACACGCTTGAATAACTTGAGGGTACATTCATAATTTTCATGATTCTTCTATTTTAATTTGTTTGTCTTTTAGTCATGATAATTAATGTATAAAATATTTCTAAAAAACATATTACATAAGAGCATAAAAGATACCATAAATAATTGATAACATGAAATATTTTTTAAGCAAATAAAAAAATTTACTTTATTATTGAGATTAATCTATCGACATCACACAAAATGAAACAAAAGAAGTAACAGGCAACAAAAATTTGATTGATTATTAAAATTAATCTATTGACGTCACATAAATGAAACATTAAAGGTAACATGCATTATTTAATTAGGAAATTACGTAAAAAATATTGTAAATCTAGATACTTGACAATAGGAATATATCTACATATAAAAATTTTAAAAATCACAAGAATTAACAACTTAGAATATTTAAAACGTAATATAAATCACAATAATTGAAAAATTAAAAATCAAAAGACATAAAGAAAAAATTAACTTTCGAAATTTTAGTAGAGCCACATGAATTAGAACAAAAGGAGTAACATATATTATTTAAAAATTACGTAAAATAGTACTATAAGTCACAATATTAATAATTTAAAATATTTAAAAATTATATTAAAATTTTTAATCAACTTTCTAAATTCTATTTATGTCATTTAAATTAAAACAAAAAATAATACATATTGGGTCCGTCCTAGCATGGACACCGATGTCTAGTAACTCTATAAATTATAGTTCTTGTGTTTCATAATTAATATAGTCTATAATAAATTTCAAGTTATACTTACAAAACATGAACATTGATTTTCGTGTCTGTTAATATATATACAGATATATGTATACACATGTGTGTGCGTGCGTGCGCATGCGCATGTGTGTATTATGTTGAAAGCATGAACTTGCTAATTTAAATGTTAAATTATTAAAATCTTCCTCTAAATTGACTAAATACCCATATAATTTTAATTTTTTTAATTTTTTAAAATACTATATAAACCATCTTTTTTAAAAAAAAAAAAAATTCAAAGAATAGTCACCAAAACAACTTTATTTTCTGTTGATTATGTGCGAACAGCTTTCATAGACACCTTTTTTCAAAAGTCCTTGAATATACATTGTTCTGCCAAAAGTTGTCCCTTTTTGCTTGGTTCTCTTTAAATATTAAATCTTCCATTGCCATTTTTTACCAATTTTAATAAAGTACATGATATCTTACATTCCTTTGAATAATTGTCTTCTTCTTCTTCTGTAAGTCATTTTCTATGTGTCTTTCGCTTGATGCTAGAATTTATGCGTAGCCGCAATTTAGTTAATCTAATGAAACTCCATCACTATATCCTTGACAATACTTAAATTGTAGTAAGCCTGCATATATTTACTGTCACGACCCAAACCCCGGGTCATGACTAGTGCCGATTAGGCACTTAGACCACTATTAAATCCCAACACTACATACTAAAGTCCAATAATTCTACCGA
>JAABOM020000096.1:10479325-10493401 GCA_011800125.2 Solanum clarkiae
AGCCATTTTGCTTTATTCCATCATACTCCAAGGCCAAAAAATAGTCAATCTTTGGCTCCATCCGAGATTGATAGAAATATGGTGGCACATAATTTAGAGAAAAAAAAAATTATAAGGACCTCTTAAGTCGAGCCCCTATCTTAAGCCTCAATCAGTGCTAAGTAAAATCCCACGGAATACTTGAAAATAACCATAACTTGTATAGCTTGTAAGAAACATGAAAAAATGACATAAGTAGCTCTCGAAACATACTTGACCTCTAATTGTGAGCCTAACTTGAAACATGAGAGCAGATCATAATTATACAAGAACCTGTGCTTTAATATGAATGGCTCACAAGAGGTAAAAGCCTTGAAATAGAGCTAAGCTTGTAACTGAATTCTTGAAAAGCCCTTAATCATAATATAGTCACTTGACTTGCAAATCATGAAATAGATCATCAATAATTTGAGAATTCTTGACTTAACATTTTATCAAACACTTGGTGGATTCATGATACTAGTTTAAAATCATGCAATTCAAGAGTGAAATAAGATGAGTAAACTCAATGCAAATCAATCCACCAACATGTAGTAAATTCCTCGTGTAAGGTACCTTGAAATCCATCATCGAAACTCATAATAGTTCATAGTTTCATAGCTCAAAACATGCATAGTCTCAATTGATATAATCAAATCATGGTATAATGTTGAAATAGATAGTCATGCATAATCATTAATATTTCATAAAACCCCCAACATGATTCATACTCATAATTCATAATAAGAGATACTCATAGGTAATACAACTTAAAAACATGCAATTTTCAAGAAAAGAAAGATTGGGCTCCATGGTGAAAGGACCGAATGGATGAAACCCACATACCTCAAACTTGAGTTTTCTTAAGATGAGCTTGAAGGAAACTTAGATCTTGAAGTGAATCCTTGAGTTCCAAAGTTAAGATTGAAATTCTTGAATTTGGAATGAGATATTTAGTTGTCGTTGAGAGGTTTTTGAGAGGGTCTTGAGTAATATAGAGTTGAAAAATGACTAAGTATAAGAGATTTCACATCTAAGTAAGCATGGGGTATGACCCCAATGCCCTTGGGCACACAAGAAAATTAAGGAAAAAGTTGTATTAATCTACATCTGATCCACGACACAGACCCATCGCGGAGGAAGTTTTTGTGTTGATCCGTGTCCAGTCTGTGTCGCGGACTGGTCGCGGATGCACACTAGAAATTGAAAATTAATGAAATATATTTTTTGTTACGGGTCTTCTAAAATCCAGGTTATACCCATCTCCCACTCAATTTTACCCTGATCAAGATACGAAGTCGTATTTTTGATACCATGCATGAATTTTGAGATATATGGAAATTACGATTATGGGCATCTCGAAGCACTTTTTGAGGCGTTTCAATTTTCTTCCGCTATTGAGTATGAGATGACGATGAGGCCAAGTGGTTCAATCGGGGACTAGCAACAGTCTCTGAGTTCCAGCCACTCCAAGGGCACCTTCCCAGGGCGTGACATTTGATACTCTAGATAGTTTGATGTATTTGTTATTATATTTAATTTTAGTAAGCTCTTATATTAGTTACATTAGGTTTTGAGTTTGAATAATTAAGTTCTCAGAATGACTATTTCACCAAGTCAATTCCCAATTCTTAATCGTGCACTTTTAAAATCTTCAATGATACCATAACATTGTATTTCATATTATTATGGTATCATTGGGGAACAACCAGACATTCAAAGAAAATTGTATAAAATATTCAACGATACCATCATAGTGTATGTGTCTCTATGTGTGTGTGTTTATACATACACACACCTATGATGTTATCATAGGGCACTAGGCATAGGCTAAAAAAGGAACATGTGTGGTAACTTGTTTGGATTGAAAGTACAAAAAGAGAGTTTATTAAGGATGGCCTATGGGAAAATAATTAGCTTATTATGTCCGGCAATTGTAGTTCTCCCATTAATTAATACTAATGGTGTTTGATCTCTGTCATGACCCAAGCCTAGGGGCTAGATGTGACATGACGAATAAGGGATCCAAAGGGACCCCAAACAAGCCTCTTAACATATCATTATACATCATTGGTCGCGAAATCAATTAAACAATATAATTGTATTAGAAATAGGGGCAAAGGGACTAAAGGAAAGTTTCATAATATAAACATCAAACAAGAGAGTCAAAGCTCATGGTATAAATACATAACGTGTCCAACAATACCTCTAAACATAGAACTTATCGGGGGCGAAGACATATAACTTGACTCACCCTCATAGTCAATAAGAAACATACATCAAGAAAAGAGTCTTAACACATAGCATAAGAGTATAGTCATTGTCCCCGTAATGGAGGACTCACCAACTAGCTTAAGATAGATCGTACTAGCCACGTGGAGGAGGATGATCAAGTGGGACTCCGGTTCCTACATGGTGATATCATGTAGACATAAAGTATGTGTTAGTACATTTGAATGCACTAAGTATGTAGGATGCAATGCAACAAGTGATAAGCACCATAAACAAAATGCATAATATAGTCAATGAATAAGCATATAGCAATATGGCTTATATGAATGATGCTTCAAGTAAAATCATGCTTATATACAACATAATACATGTGTAAGAAGAGGCCATTGTTTGTGAATATCCAAGGCCTACCACCTCCTTGGAGAGGCGAATGAGGTATAAACCCCTCAACATAGTTGATGAGGTACAAATCCCTCGGCATGATTGATGAGGTACAAACCTATCAACATGATTACCAAGGTACAAACCCCTCGACATGGTTGCACGGGCCTACCACCTATCGAGCAAGGCAATTGATGTACAAACCCCTCAACATGGTTGCACGGGCTTGCTACCTCACGAGCAACGCGATCGAGGTACAAACCCCTCAACATGGTTACTTGGGCCTACAACCTCCCGAGTGAGGCTTCGTCAATTCCCAACACTATAGAGATAATATCATACACATACATTCCTCTCATCATCATATAATCATTCAACTCATAAGACATGTATTGGGCTTTTAATTCCTTAAGAAATCATAACCACACATTTTATCAAATACTGGGCAGGTGTGTAGTGCCAGTATAAAATCATGCAATTCAAGAGTGAAATCGATCTAGAGAATTTATTATAAAACTATCAATAGATACTAGGTAAAATTCTCAAACAATATACATCAAAACCTTTCATCAAATCTCAGAATAGATCTTAGATTCATAGCTCAAAACATGCTACAACAATCACAATTTCATGAAACCCTAACATAGTGTGCAGTGAAATTCATAATAAGTAAGACCCATGAGTAAATCAACTTTAAATCATGTAATTTGGGCAAAAATGAAGCTTGGCCACCAAGGGTGAAAGGACCCATTGGTTGAAACCCACATATCTTAGCTTTGGAGAAGGCCTTGATGAAGATTTTAATGGAGACTTGAAGCTTGAGTAAAATCCTTAAGATCTGGAAGTGATTTGGACACTTGCATTTTGAGGTGAAATATTGTCTAAGTGTTTGAGTGAGTATTGGGGAATGTCATGAATGATATGAAGGTGAAATATGGCTAAGTATAGGTATTTTTACGTATGGGAGGACTTAGGTCCAAGACTCAAAAGTCTTGGACTGAGATAGAAAACTGGCAGCCAAAATACACTATAGCGCGCCCTTGGTGCGTCGCGCTAGGGGCGCGGATAGCTCACTATAAATCACATTTTGCAATTTCTAAATTTTGATACGGTTGCTCTAAAATCAGGGTGACCCATTTTCCACTCAATTTTTCTCTCTGATCTAGAATATGAAATCGGATTTTTGATATCGCACATGAATTTTGAGATATATATAAAATTATGATTTCGGGAACTTTCAAGACACATTTTCGAGCACTTTTTTTGGGTCGTTTCAATCTTGATATACTAATAAGAATATTGTTAAAAGGGAAAATGGTTAATATGCATCGAACTTTTAGAAAAAAAACTCATCTATTTCATACATTAAACATTTAGTTCATTTAATCCATTTTCGTCAAAAAATGGTTCATTCATGTCATTATAGGTTAATTGAAACCCATTTTCTCAAGCAGGACTTGCATAGATGAGACATTTTTTTTTTGCAGATGGCATAAATGATGTTTTTCTCTGAGTTCAATAATACAATTGAGCTTTTCTTTTTTCCTTGTTTTAATGCCAAACGCACATATATATAGACTCTTAAACTTGTCCCAAGATTTCACTTTGGCATTCCAACACAACCTTATTCCATTCATACCCTTCAACTTGAATTTTCATGTTTCATTTTGACACTTCTATCCAAAAAAATCAACAAAATTGAGAGAGTATACTTCACATGTCATGACATAGCATAAAAGCCAATTAAAGTCACATACACAACCCCTTTAGCTTGCCCTCATTTTGCATTTTAACACTCTATCTTACCTTTTGAAATACCCCTCATGTGCTTTGGAATGCCCCATAATCATAATTTCCATGTATCTCAAAATACATGTGTGATTTTGAAAATCCAACTTCATATTCTTGATTAGGGGACAAAATTGAGTGGGGAATGGATATAACCCAAATTTTAGAAGACTCATGGCGAAAAATAATTTTTACTAATTTTTAAATTCCAATAGTTGTCTGCACCTAAGCCGCGACGGGCCTGGGGCATGGACTAGTGTAAGTAGTCCCTCCATGTTTGGTCCGCGTCGTGGACTAGATGCGGCCCAGAGTAAGTTTTTCCTCGGGTTTCTTATTTCGTCCAGGGGCATTTGGGTAATGACTTAATGCCTAATTAAACGTGAAATCTTTCATACTTTGTCATTTTTTAACTCTACAACTCATAAAATCCTCTCTAAAACCTTTCCAAGACTTTATCAATTCTCTCATTCAAATTCAAGGATTTCAAGCTCAATTTTGGAAATCAAGAACCCATCTCAAGCTCCAAGTCTACTTCAAGTTCATTTCAAGAAATTCAAGGTTTAAGGTATGTGGGTCTTCATCTATGGGTCCTTTCACCATGGAGCCCAAAATTGCATGATTTCAAGTTGTATTACTTAAAGGTATCTTTTATTATGAAGTATGAACATAAATTATATTAGGGGTTTTGTCAAGTACTGATTGAATATGCATGCATATCTATTTTAAGCTTATTCCATGAGTTGATCTATGTCTATTGAGATTATGTATGATTTGAGCTATGAAAACTATGAACTGTGATGGACTTTTGAGATAGATTTCATGATACCCAAATTAGGGGTTTTATTACAATATCGGTGGGTTGATTTTGAATTGATTTTACTCTCCTTGTTATACTCTTGAATTGAATGATTTTAAACAAGTATCATGAGCCCCCATAAAATTAAATGACCAGAATTCTTAAGTTGTTGATGAAGTATTACATGATTTATAAGTCGAGCGACTTCATGATGATTAAGGGCTTTCAAGAATGTATTTAATTCATGAAAAATATCCATGATTTTACAAGTATCAAGTTGAGCCCTATTTCAAGTTTTTAACCTCTTGTGAGCCATTCGTGTCAAGGAAAGGGATCATGTATGATTATTATTTACTCTCATGTTCAAGTTAGGCTCACTAGTAGAGGTCAAGCATGTGAATGAGCTACTCATGTCATATTATCATGTCTCTTATAAGTTATTCATGTTATGATTTAAGTATGATTATTTCAAGTATTCCGTGGGATTAGACTTAGCATCAATTGTGACTTAAGATGGGGACTCGACTCAAGGGGTCCTTATATAAAGTCATTAGTCTCTAAACTACGTGTCACCATAGGATCATATATTTTGCCCTTGCTATACTAGTGGATCGATCTAGTTCATGTTATCATGTTTGGTTTTCCTTGGCAAGTAGACCACACTTTGTTGAGGGGTGTCATGCCCGGTCACTTGTACCTATGGGGTGTCATGCCTTGGATTTTAAGTTGTAGCTGCTTGGTCTATATCGGTTATGGTCTCCTCTTACATATGTATGGTATATTATGCGAGTTAAATGTTTTACAAGCATGTTTTATTACAAACACTGATCATGCATGTCATATTGAGATTATATATTCAT
Source organism: Solanum clarkiae (assembly GCA_011800125.2). Taxonomy (NCBI): domain Eukaryota; kingdom Viridiplantae; phylum Streptophyta; class Magnoliopsida; order Solanales; family Solanaceae; genus Solanum; species Solanum clarkiae. Next base: position 10,485,401 of record JAABOM020000096.1, read on the forward strand.
TGATTATGATTATGCATTTTAAATATATTGGCTTATGTCTTTGTTGTATTGCACCCCGCATACTTAGTACATTCAAATGTACTAATGCATACTCTATGCCTACATGATATCACCATTAGGAACCAGAGCTCCTTTTAATCATCCTCCTCCACATAGCTAGTTCGGTTCTCCAAGAAAGCTTTTGGTGAGTCCTCAACTCTGAGGAAAATATCTACTTTTATTCATGCTACATTGAGACTTGTTCCTTATGTTGAATATTTATTATTATGAGGGAGAGCCCGGGAAGTGTCTTGGCCCCGCTGCATTCTAAAGTAGAGGTGTTGTTGGATACTAAGTTTGTATATGCTTTTGAGCTTGACTGTTCTTATTCTTTTATGATTATCTAAAACTTATCTTAATCCCCTTCCATTTGAAACACTTAACTCTTGTTATTGTCTTATATTTCTTCCGCAACCAAGGATGTGTACATGATAGGCTAAAAGGCTTGTTCGGGTTGTCTCCGGACTTCTCATTTGCTGTGTCACGTCTAAGCCATAGGCTTGGGTCGTGACACCTTTGTTCCATTTTAACATTTCAAGTATGTTTTTTATGTACCATTTAAATACAAATATTCATTTTATAATTTCTTTATTTTTTTATATATGTTTTTTATTTCTATTTCTTCATTTTATAATCGACGTTTGTCCATTATTTTTTAAAAAATTCTTAAAAAATTAACAGGTAGAATTTTTTTTAAGAAATGATATATTTTTAGATCTTCTCTATATTTTTTTAAAAAGAAATAACCAAGGAAAGTGTGTCTTTCTTTTTGAAACAATCAATTAAATTTAATAACATCATATATTTTATTATTTTCATATACAAGTTATGTGGATTTAACTCAAATACTAGCTTTTAAATTTTTCATTCAACTCAATACAGGTAAAAAGAATCCTTCTTTAATAAAAAAAACAATTGTTCATTCTTATAACAATGCTAAAAAAGAAAATTTAAAACTTGATAGACTTCATTGGGTTGCTAATGATTTTTTAAGGAAGAAAATAAATGCAGATTCGTCAATTATTTTTCACGCAAAAATACAGAGAAATTCTCAATTTTTTAAAAAATAATGTTCATCCATCAAATTTTATTTTATTTTTATGAAAACTAATGTACAAACATTAATTTTTAAAATTCAAAATTGCAGTTGAAGAACAGATACAAAGATTTATAAATTTAGTAGTTTGTGTTTAAATTATATATAAAAATAGAGTTGAATGACTAGAATAAAACAAAGCCGATAAAGAGTGCCGAAAATGAAAATCAAGGGTAAGTTAGAGGGGTTGTATGTGATTGACCCAATTAAATAATTGTTGTATGAATTTTTTATTCTTAAATAAAATTTTAAAATCTTTCAATCAGAAAAGAACTTTTATCAATCCAATGGATCCAATTTCACGGGTGAAGAACAGTGGTGTTGAGGATGATAAAAAAATAAAAAAACAAATAAAAGTGATTTTTTTTTAAGGAAAATACTTTTTTGACTTTCACTCTCTTAGAGAAAAATGTGATGCACATGTTTTGCCACATCACTTACTTGTGCAATGGTACACATTTAATAATGTTCAAATATCTATTTGGAACAACTTATAGTTGCTAAAATGAAAAATTGTGATAAGTTTAAGCGGCCGTATGTGTTTGGCCTTGTTTTAATGCCAACGACGCTAAGCAAATCTTACCATCTGGGGCTGTTCAATTCTCGTGTCAAGATTACTTATTCTTTCTCGGTTTCCAATGCAATTTTCTTGTTCCAGGCAAATAATCGTGCGGTATTATTAAAATTCTGAAGCTAACGCTAGTTAGTGAGCATACAAAATTTCTTAAACGACATAGAAAATTGTAATAAATTACTAGAGAATGCCAAAAGTTATTCAGAAATCAAATAATCTCTATTTGTTGGACATGAAAGAATACAATATATATATCTGCAACATCAAGGGCTTAATTTTAAAATAGATGGTGCCTTGACTTGCAAGTGTAGGCATCATCTTGACCAAAATCATATAGGAGTATCAAAAATTAGGAAACTATTAATTAAGAAAAAAAATGGAGGAACTACCCCTAATTGAGGTAACAACAATATATAACTGACATGGACTAACACATTCAAAATGATTTCCGTAGCATTGTGGATCGGATTTTGTTTAGCAGGTTTTAACAAACAGGAAGGTCAACCGGAGGCTCCTCGATTGCTTCTAACTCAGTAACTCCATTTTCCACGAGGAAAGCCATCGCCAAACCCCAAGTAATGTGCACATCCAAGTGACAGTGCATTATCCAAACTCCTGTTTTATGATTGAAAAAATATATAAGTCTAAAAGTTTGAATACAGGGAAGAAAAAAAAAAAGAAGTCTTATATATCTTCTCACCTGGATTATCAGCTACGAATCTTATGACCGACCATCCATTGACTGGTACACTTGCAGTATTACGAAGAGGTGGATCAATAAGATTAAATTTAGAAGTATCTGTTTGTGGATTGAAGTTTCCAAATCCCTCAGCGAGAATGTAAAAATCGTATCCGTGAAGATGAATTGGGTGGTTTTCAGCCATGACGATATTAGTCCCCTGTAACACAATCTGCACTGTTGCACCGTATTTCAACTTGTACACTTTAGTCGCTGAAATAGGTTGCCAGAGTGACCTGCTCACGTTACCAGTGTAATCAAATTTAACTGGTGGTCCTGATGGGAAATCAGTTGAGAAAACTCCAGGTATTCCCTGGTGATGTGCTTGCAGTAGGGAGAAATTGGATGGTAGCACAAATGATATGTTGTTCATACTAGCAGTAAATCGAGTACCATTCGGACCTTGACAACTGCTGGAGCTTGCCCCTGCAGGGCAATTGTTGAGTCCCAATCCAACTGTGAAGAATAGATTTTCGTCAATTTCAGTGGGCACTTGGACATTTCTTGCACTCCTGAAGCTACTTGTGAAAGCAGTGGCAGTGGCCGTGTCATTAAATGCTGGTAGAGATGGGAAAGCGGGGTTTATCTTGACGCCCTTAGCAGGACAAGGAGCATCCTTGTACTCTAAAATGGCTGTGGTGGTCGTGTTGTCAAAGGGTGCTCCTTGTGCACTTGCATAGGCACGTGCAGCCATGTAATATCTGGCTGGTGGTTGATTAGCAGTTATGAGTACATCAGTAGTCTGCCCTGGTCCTAGCATAAGGACTGATGTGGTGAATGGTTTAACATAAGATGCATCTGCTCCAACAACAGTGAACTTGTGGTTGGCCACTGTGAAGAAAAGCTGTTGGTTGAGTGCAGCATTGATGACTCGAAGGAGGTTCGTCTCACCTGAGTCTACATGGACTATTGTAGTATCTATACAAGTATTTAAGTTATGCATTTTCGGATCTATTATAATCACTCACATTTTTAATGTATTGTGGATCGACAGTTACCTTGATTAGAACACTTGTAAAGATCACCCGGTTGACCATTGATTGTGTAAGCATTAGATACATTAGGTGCTGCTCCCGTTCGTGTGGCTTGTCTGATTACGTCAATGGGGTTTGTATCCCACCACTCACCTAAACAACGTGCACAAATTCAAAACTATTTCGAAAAGGCTTCTAAAGATGTGCAGAAATGGAACTGAATGTAACGAAAGAAGGAACTACTACCAAGCAGAATGGGTGTTTCTCTCTTGGGCTTAGGGAAAGGATAGGAAGTTCCTTCTTTTGGGTGGATAACTAAGGCTCCATAAACAGTCGCCCTGAGCCATGAGCTGTGGGCGTGCCACCAAAGTGTGCCTTCTTGTCCTTGAATCGTAAACCGATAAGTGTAACTCCCTCCTGGTCTAATTGGACACTGAGTGATAAATTCTGGTCCATCTGCCCATGCTGTTCTCATTTGCCTCACCCCATGCCTTTTAAAATGCAACATATAGAGAAGATATCGTCACATCATGTTCAAGAAATAATTTTGGCTCTGCATGCACGAACTTACCAATGAATGGTGACATTATATTGAGCTCTATTGACAACCTTGACCACTAGAGTATCCCCATTGTTCACTTCCAAAGTTGGTCCAGGAAATTGCCCATTCACAGTTATAGTACTGTGCGTATTGCACAGCCTCTTCACCGGCGTTGCTTGAATCTGTACTTCCAAAAAAAGAAAAAAAAAACAGAGGTGAGACTATAGGTCATAGTTTTAAAATGTTAGCAAAAAAGGAGAGGCAGGGGAGCACTTGGATAACATACAACAAAATCGTGGTTATGAATTTTGGCTTTTGCTAAAGAAGCAGCATTAGCAAAGAGAAGCAAAATGGCATAGAATAACAAAGAGCTCATGTTTGTTTGCTTTTCACTTGAACTCTGTTTATGTTTGTTTGTGAAAAACTAGAGAGTTGAGGCTTTAGTTTTATAGGAGAAGAATAAGAGAGAGAGGGTGGTTTAATGGTTGGCAGATTAGGTTTTGATTAAGCATGAAGGTCAGTTTTTGGGGCAAAACTATATTTAGTTCAACATTGTAGAAAGGGTTGGTGCACCCACTCATTAGCCCATCAAACCCCAGAAATTTTCATCAAATGCTTGTGTTCTTAAGTTTCTATTTTAAGCTTAATAGTGTTTTCACATTTCAAAAGTAACATTTTTGTGGTTATTGGCTTATTGCATTGTAAGACAAATATGCATGTTTTTGTTCATTTTTTCATCAAACGGTAATACTTGTTATGATTACATACCGCGTAAGTTGCACGGATTATATACAAAATCTTCTTTCCTTTGTTAATAGTGTGAAGCCAAAAGGGGTCAAACCAAGATTGTTTAGCCTAAAAGGGAAACAATTTACGTATGTATACATCTACAAATCAATACAAACTTTACATAAAATCTTGCAGGAATAGCTTGGCAATGGTACTGAACGGTACCACAATTTCTATAATTATAAATAACTTGATTTTGAAATTCTCATAATAATAGTTTTGTAGGACGTATAAGGTGTAATAGTCGAGGGATAAAATGCATGATTATTTTATCGTGTTGTTTGTAACAAATTTAAAGTTGATAGATAATAATTTGTAATAACAAATAAAATATAGTATGAAAAAACATAATTTATTGACAAAACAATATGGGGACAAGTTTATTTGCTCCCTTAACCCTTTGTTTGGATGGTGGTTTACCATGGTTTCATAATGTATGATACTGTATGGTAAGGTAGGGTATTGTATAGTACAGTATTGTATTGTATTGTATTGTATTGTATTGTATTATGTTTGAATACGCTATATGGGTTGCTACTGTTTAATAATAATTTGTTGTTTGATTTGATTGTATGGTACTGTATCGCAATTTATAAATTTACAAAAATGTCCTTAATTATTAGAAATATTAATTTTATCAATATAATAAACTTTTTTTATAATAAATTTTTATTAACATAAATATATAGAATCAAGTAGGGAAACATACAAGCTAATGTACCTCTAATTCGTACAAACAACACAAGAAAATAAAAAAAATAAGAACTTTAAAAAGTATAACCTCAAAAAATAGACTAAAATTTGAAAGAAAAGACGGGAGGCAGAAGAGAAGTTTCAAAAGTTAATGCAGAGGAAAATAAGTAATACAAAAGCAGTACATATATTAGGGTAAAATTTAATAAAGAATAAAATTAAGGTAAATTAGAATTATTTAAATTTAATTGGAAAAAAATAAGAGAACCATGGGATACCACCATATTGGTGGTTTCAAAAAGTGAAGGTTTTCATGGTTATCAAAGCATGAAACCAAACCATACTATATAACAAACATGGTTTCTCTACCTAACCATACCTTACCATACCACAAAAAAAACCACTATCCAAACAAGTTGTAGGTTGGCTTCAGTTGGCAACTATTGCAATTAACTTTGTTAGTGTACAAGTCGGCACTTTTACCATTTAAAATTTGAAACAAATAGATACTCAAACTTTACCTCTGATGCACGTGACTTGGGTGTATTTCACGCATTTTGACATGTTGGATTCGAATGTTTATTTGTTCAAATTGTAAATAGTTACAATGCATACTTGTGTACTGACAAAGTTAAATGTCATAATTGTCTGTTGAAGTCAAGTTACGTATCAAGTTTATGTGTTATGCCAATATTTTATTGTAATTTTTATATTAATATTATTTATTTTTGTGTTTAAATATGATTATCTTTTTTTTTTCTATAAAAAATCTTAAATTTAATTTGTCCACTTATATTTTGTGATTCATTACTAATTAAAGGAGCACCCATGACCTTGAAATCTGGAACTGTCACTTGTTTTGACCCTTTTTGGATGGATTTATAACTTATGGTTTATAGGTGTAAGCAATAAGTTAGGAATACCAATTTATTACTTTTGACTTGTTTTTATTATTTTAGTACATAAATAATACTTCAATATTTTATCTTAAAAGTTCCTAAAATAAACCAATCAAAATAGGTGTCACACACCAAGAGGGTACTCTGGGTGTGATTGTCATTTAGAAAATCATTGCTAGTCTCAAGAGAATTACTTGGTCTCGTCACTCATTCATTCGTCAACAGAAGACATAAATGAAAACAGAAAATACTTACATGGGCTCTCAACATCAACATTACGGAAAGAAATGATCATTAAGAATAATAACTCAACATAAGGTTCAATCATAGCTCTATGTCAAGAGAGATAATATCAAAGAAATGGAGTTTAATACATTATCTGACTCTGTCTATGAAACCTCTAATACTATCAGATGATGTTAATGACATGTCCATGGCTACCTTAAAAAAAAAATGTTCAACATCAAAAGTTAATAGATAAATGGATTCCTCCAAGTGAAAGGAGGTCTCACGACAACTGTAGAACTACTTGAAATCTTCAACAAGTTACCTGCTGAGCATTTCTAGCATTTGTATCTGCATCATGAAAAGTTGAAATGCTAAATAGTGTCAATACATGAAATATATTGTATGTAAAATGAATGAAAATTAAGGACGTACATCAAGAACTCATTGTCAACTCAACTCAAAATGACTCCATGTTGCTACCAAAGCACACACAAGTATACATGGTCAAATCAAGTAATATAGTGGCTCCTTTTAGAAGCCGAATATCGAATCCACAAGGACACTTGGATTAATTATTTACTAAGTTATATTAAATCTTATTATTTATTTAAGCATTGAACAATTAACAAAAATAAGAGATATTTTTACACAATCAATGAACGAATCAATCTAAGATTGTAGTTTAACTAATAATCATATTTAGTATCAATTTCATTAAATTATTCGATCATCTAGTTTTCCATTTACAAGGTTAATTTTACGATTATGGTTGAGATAAATAATTATCACACCCCAAAGTCTCATTAAGGCAGACCGGCACCTGTTGCCGACAAGGCTCGGGAGAACCAAACTATATCTGTGCGCATTTTTTAGACATATTATAAGGGATTTCTACCTTCATTGTGCCTTTAAGAAAGAAAGCAGTAATAACAAGCCAAAAGAAAAATGCATATGCCTAGGTCGTTGGGGTCACGGTGTCTAAGGTACGAGACGTGGCCACATTTTAATTTACATAGTCTACAAAGCCAATAGATAAGAGAAAGTATCTGACAAGGGTCAGGACAGGCCCCGCTTCGAATAACTGTAAAATACAAACATATAAGCTCTAGACACACACAAAGCTCCGAAACAATTTGGAGCTTGTAGCAGCAGCTGGATGTCCTGTACTCTACTAGGGAGATCTACTAGCACTTGTACTTGCAGCATGAAATGCAGATCCCTCGTAAGGGACGTCAGTACGAGATAAGTTACTGAATATGTAAGGTCTGAAACACTGTATATAAAGTAACAACTCAAATGAAACTATGCACTGGTGTAGGATAAGAGACCACCTTTAGTTATATTTTGGAATTATGTACTTTATATTCTTTATATTACTTTACCTTTACTGTATAATCTGTGCACAACATGTAATATAAGTGACCAGCTG
>JAABOM020000096.1:10511934-10529737 GCA_011800125.2 Solanum clarkiae
TCTCTGGATTTTTAAAAGATTTTTCTGTTAGGTCTTTTAAAATATTTAATGATTTCCTAATTATCCGCAAAATTAGGCGGCGACTCTTTTAATCCAAAATATTAAAAATTGGTTTTTACTTAATTAATTGAGTTTTAAAACTGATTTTTGATTTTTGATTTTTGAATTTCCTTATTTTCTAAAAAAAACCATTTTTCGGCATAACACCTACCTGAGTTCACGGTTTCTTAGAAAAGCGGAATTTTTTTTTAAAAATAATTGGAATACATAACTGTATAGCTTGAAGACTCTAAACAAACCATTGATCATATTAAAAAATTCTGAAGCACCATAATCAAATTTGACTAAAACTTTTGGTAGTACTCTAAAATTGTAATTCACAAATACATATGAGATATCAATCGACTTATAAACCCCTGAATCCTAATATAGACGATAAATCAATATCCTTATTGGTCAAAAAATTCTGAGCATATCATCAGAAATAGGCAAGAATTCAGCACCACAATATTCATATCCCACTTTTTGCTCTTACTTTTGGTAATTTTCATACCAATATGCAATTCCTAAGTCACTAGAGCCTAAAGCAAAAGCAAAAAAAAAGAAAAAAGTTTCTTCCTAAATTTCTTCTCTGCCAACTTTTATCAAACACTTAACATGCAGTGGTAACAAGATATTAAAAAGAATCAATAATCAAACTCAAGGCAGAATAGGAGGAACATGACAGGTTGTTGAGATTTCCAAAGCACTCAAAAAAAATTTGAACATTGACAACAAATCCAAATGGCAAAAGTAAAAGCCCCAGTACAAAATATCCAATATCAAATCCATTGACGGAGAAAATACTTGTATAAACACTCCCTCGTTAACAGAGCAACACAAAAGAGAAAGACAATTTAATTTATCATTAGATTTTCCTTTGGATTTATACTGAAAAAAAAAAGAGAAAACTAGAAAAAGACATGTATAGCATAACTGGAATGATATATTCAAGCTAGCAGCACTGTTCTTGAAAGCAGAGATGTTGAAATGGAACACTTCTAAGTAAAAGAGAGAAAGAAAAGGCAAGAAAGAAACATTTATAGCACATTTGAAATGATATATTCAAGCTAGCAATACAATTAGTAATAAAACACGTGTTATACAATGTAAAAAGTTCAATATGCTCTTGGAAGCAGGCATGTTGAAATAACACACTCGTGTTATATAGTAAAAGGATCAATATGCTCTTGGAAGCAGACATGTTAAAATATAATAATATGTAAATTATGACCAATTAAAATTGGGGAGGCGATAATAAATATGTTAAACAAATTTATGAATTATCTTTACAGGCGATTTGAATTATTTGTAAAGCATAAGCATATATACACAGGAGAAGCTATTCTCAATTAATGAACCATTTCATAAAAATAAAGAAATAAACAAATAGGGCAGAGGTAGATTATTAGAGTTGTAATTCAACAAAATCCAAATACTCCCTAATTATTATTAAAAAAAGAAATATAATCCGAAACAGAAGTGGCTAAAATGAAGTTATGGACACATCGTTTACCGTCGACCTTCAAGTTAGATCTCCCTTCCGACTTTCTACCATTGTAAAGATGATGGGGTATGAGAATCAGCCTTGCGAAGAGTCTCACCTTTACGCATCCAAAGAGGAGATGGAATCTCTGGTCATCGACGACGCTCATCCACTTTCCTCCTCATTCGCTGAAATCCCTACGGACCACAGTCAAACCCCTAATTCTTCCTTGAATTCCATACTTGAACCTCCTTCCTATGCTGACGCTATTTTCAGATCCTTTGACGCCGATCAGCACAACCTCCCTCACCATCACTCTCTCGCTTCTCCTTCCTCACCTCCATCCTCCCAACAATTTTTGACCATCACCGTTTCCGATCCACAGAAAGAGCAAGACCTCTCCAACTCTCTCGTTCCGGGGGGAACTGCTTACGTTACCTACTTAATTACTACCAGGACCAATTTACCAGACTTTGACGGCACTGATTTTAGCGTCAGGAGGAGATTTAGGGATGTCGTCACCTTGTCCGACCGCCTGGCTGAGTCCTATAGAGGTTTCTTCATTCCGTTAAGGCCGGACAAGAGTGTAGTGGAGAGCCAGGTGATGCAGAAACAGGAATTTCTCGAACAGAGGAGAGCAGCACTGGAGAAGTACCTCAGGAGATTAGCCGCGCATCCTGTCATTAGGAGAAGTGAGGAACTAAGAATGTTTTTGGAGGCCCATGGGAAGCTGCCGATGGTGAGGACCACAGATGTGGCCTCTAGGATGTTGGATGGGGCTGTGCAGTTACCCAAGCAGATCTTTGGTGACACAGCAGGGGGATTAGTGGATGCCAATGAGGTGGCTCAGCCTGCCAAGGGAGGTAGGGACCTGTTGAGAATCTTTAAGGAGTTGAAACAGTCTGTGGCTAATGATTGGGGTGGTGTGAAGCCACCTGTGGTGGAGGAGGACAAGGAGTTATTGGAAAAGAAGGAGAAGTTGCAGGATTTTGAGCAGCAGCTTAGCAATGTGTCTCAGCAGGTTAATATCTATCAGTTAACATTTTCTGTCTGTTCTTGTTCTTCTCTAGAAAATGGATAGGTAAATAGTTGGCATGGTCACATCCGATTAATTAATATAGCAGTATCATACAGTTGGTCTTACATTCTTGTTCAATAGACTGAACATGATTGTCTTTATTTGAGCTATACGGTAATCTTATGCTACTGGAGCTGATCGGTAATTCCTATAATTCTTCAGGCCGAAACACTTGTTAAGGCTCAGCAGGATATTGGAGAAACCATGGGCCAAATGGGCCTAGCTTTTGTCAAGTTAACAAAGTTTGAGACAGAGCGAGCAGTTTATGATTCACAAAGAACAAGGGCTGCAGATATGAAGAATGTGGCAACTGCTTCTGTTAAGGCAAGCAGACTATATAGGGAACTAAATGCACAAACTGTCAAACATTTGGTAAGTTCCTACTTGCATGGAAGCTTACTTATAGAGATGCACCCGATATACTTGATCAGACGAAGTTGTTACCTGGCATTGATCAGACACTATCCTGTTTGGAGACATCTTAACTAATTGTGCTTCACTAATTTTAGAAAGTTTTTGCACCGGTAGTCTTTACATTTGCTTATTAGCCTTTCAAATGTCGATATGTTGCAGGATAAGCTCCATGAATACCTTGGAGTGATGTTAGCTGTGAACAATGCATTTGCCGATAGGTCAAGTGCTCTTTTGACTGTACAGACATTGATGTCTGAGCTGTCATCACTTAAGTCGAGGATCGAAAAACTTGAGGCTGCTTCATCCAAGATATTTGGGGGGGACAGGTCCAGAATTCGCAAAATAGAAGAGCTCAGGGAAACTCATAGAGTTACTGAAGATGCCAAAAGTTCTGCTGTAATAGAGTATGAGCGGATCAAGGTATTTGTGAATTCAAAGTTACCCTTATCTCAAAAAACATCACTTGTTAATAGTTAGTTATGCAACTAACTAAGCTTTCTGATTTTTGTTTCATTTTCGTGACTACTTAGTGAGCAATCCATATCATTCATCACCATATCATCAACATGATTATCTCTTTTCAAACAATGAATCCTCTTTATTGTGTTCAACATGATTGAAAATCTTGCCGCTAATGTTGAATATGCCAGGTATATGGTTTGGTTAAATTCTTGTAGGTGCTAGTCTATTGACAACTAGTGGACTAAGTGCGCATTTGGATTGGTTTATTTTAGATGTTTTTAAGTCAGAATAGCTTTTAAGCAGTTTGATGTCACGATTTGGACCCGGGAGTGATGACACTTGCCTTAACCCACCTAGTCAAATCAGTCTAATCAATGATATAACTAAATTAAAACGGAAATTGAAACAAAATAAAACAAAGTATAGGAAAACAACTTTATAGGAAGTTTCGATTGTCCTTGATTCTCAAACAGAACAAAAATAACATAGAAGAAGTCCAGAGGGCCGTCGAAGGAACTAGTTGCTACCTCTCAAGCAATTTTGAAGTTTGTATCAAGATAGAATGGAGAATTCGAGAAGGACTGAGCTCACAACCTACACAAGTGTAGAAGCAATGGTGAGTACCAAACAACACGATATCCATACTAAACACTAGGTAGAGAATAAGGAACACAAGTACTCCAATCACATCATTCGAACCTCCAAAACTACAACCTGCAATCAAATAGGCCAACCTACACAACTCATAATTCAAGTAGCTCATTGTTCCAGGTAAGTTACAACTAACAAGTCATAATTATATAGTCGAACCAACCAGAGATACACAAAAGAAATGTTCTCAACCATAGCATGTATATTAGATGCGGGGTGATGCAATGTAGTGTCAAGTCGGGGGCCACAGCTGGACCACGTATCCGTCGAAACCATTTTCCATCGACATAATCATATCTAGTCGGAACAATTCCCCATCGGCTTTACCATATTTCGCTGGAATCATTTCCGATTGGCGTTATCATATCTAGTCGGAATCATTTTCCATCAGCTTTATCATGTCTCATCGAAACCATTTTCCATCGGCATCAAGTAAATGTGGATCTCATTTAGTTCCAAAACCAATGCAAATAGGCACTTACAATTATCATGGTACCATTTCAATAATTGAATCATCATTATTAGTCAAGTTTCCTCTACAATAGGATCAACAACATCATGAAAGCTTCATCATCAATAGGATCAACAATTTCATCCAAGTTTCTTAACTATAAAATCAACAATATCATTCCAATACCTATCAACAATACCATTCAAGCTTCGTCATCAATAATCAATCAACAATTGTTACAAGCAATCACATTGCCATTTTAGTGTCCCATCATAATTTATTAGATCAATTTCATGAATAGTGCAACCTGCATCTGAATTCCCATTACTCCCCAATACACGAGAAAGGAAATACAAGGTTCAATATCCTAATAAGGTTTAGAAATTCACTTGCCTCGAACAAATTAAGCAACTACTCCGCCACTTGAGCCTTTTCTTTCCTTCGAGCTTCCAATTCAATGAAATCTATTCAAATATAGCAAAATGAGGTATGATGGAATAAAGCAAAATGACTTTTTAAACTGTCTGTGCTTCTTTCAATTGTGAAGTAGCAGTTAGTCAATGCAACTTTCGACGCTCATCATGGGTCATCTGGAAACAGTCGCGCTATGTTTTTAAACATAGGGGTCAGGCTGCGTACATCTGACCCCCCCTTACCCCGCAATGGGTGGGAGCCTTTGAGGCATTGGGGTAATGTTGTTGTAATACAAGAACGACACCAATTTCATCAATATTGGAAATCGGATTCAAAACGAGTCAAAAATTCCTTCTTGGAAAAGTAGGGGTAAAATTGGGAACTAACACATAATTACGACACCCAAAGCATTTGAAAATCACCGGTGAGAATCATTTAAAAAACATGGGGTTGAAATCAATCCAAAATCTTTAATTTATTAATAGTCCAAGTTTATGGAAGAATTCCTAAAATTTGAAGCTCAAAACTAGAAATTAGAGGTTGAAATCATGAAATAATCAATGGGTGTTGAAGATTCAAAGTTAAAATTACTTACCCGATGAATTACACTCGAAGAATCACTTTAAAATCACCACCCACGAGTTCCCAAAGCTCAAAAATGTCAAATATGGAATAATTTACGAAATTTCTCAAAACATAGCTCGAGATGTTGCAAAAGCGACCAGGCTTCACTTTTGTGACCCCTGCCCTAATAGACGGGCATTGCTAAGTGGCTAGGGGTTGCTTTAGTGATATATCGCTTTTGCGACCTCTGACTTCTTAAGCGGACTCCGCCCAAATGGGGGCATCGCTTAAGTGATGTGGTGCCCGTTGCACCATAGAAGTGGGACCTGCAACCCCTAACACCAACAAGTAGTGCTACACACATAGTTCAGAGATCGACCCTTGGCATTCGTTTGGAACCTCGTATATACAAATCATATATGCAATTCTACTAAGTTCAATGTTCTGGACTCAATGTAATCATCGGAAATCAAACTGAGGTCTCCTTGATCCTTGATCCGGAATCTGATTAGTCGCAACCAGAACAACGTAAGACTGTACAAATATCAAAATATTCTTGGACTTTCAAATATCAAACCGAAGCTCATTCTATAGCTAAAATCACCCTAGAATTCAAGGGAATTGACGAAAATTCAATTCGGGCATCCGAACTCATAATGTTGCTCAAAGTCAAACCTTGAACCAATTTAACTCAAACTTTCAACTTAAGGCCTCAAATTCACAAAACAACTCCGAATTTAGAAACGACAATTCTTCTAGAACAACTTTCGCATTTTGGAACTGATAGAATTGACAGAATTTCATTCAGAGAATCGTAACTCCTATTAGTACCAAAAACCACTTTTGAACTACTTAAGCTCTTTTTAAAACTCAAAGCCACCAAAATTATCAACTTTTCAATAAAATACCAAATCTAAGCCTAAAAACTAATTAAATGGACTTAGAGCAAGTATTGGAAGGGGCAAAATGGTATTTTTTCGAAAATACAAATAATGAACTTCAGGATCATTACATTTGAAGTGTTTGGGTAAAGTTAAAAAGTGCTTATAAGCCTTTATTTTCATGAAAAAACAACAAAAATAAGCCAAAAGGCATAAGTTAGAAATCCTAACTTATGACTTTTCACTTATAAGTCATTAGCCAAAAGTCAATCCAAATAGGCTCTAATTTACTTAGTTCCAAGTTCAAGCTTAATTAGTAACAATTGGACTAATTATACTTATTCCAACTTCAGGATTAATTAACAACTGGTCTAACTATACTCTATTCCAAGTTCAAGTTTTAATCAATAACAATTGGGCTATTTATACGTATGCCCAAGTATTGACATGTTCCCAAGGACAAGCATTTGCTTGCATCCATGGAGGTGGCTTGATGGTAAATGAAGTAGGTTGAGAACCCATGAAGTCTCAAATTCAAATCCCAACAAAGGCAAATAAGCTCTAGGTGGTTTCTTCCCATTTGTCTTAGTCTTGCTAGAGAAAGTTACCTGATACTTGTGCTATGGGAGACAACAAGTATTTTGTGGAATTAATTGAGGTGCACACAAGTTAACTCGGAAACCACACTTATATTATATCGCAATGGAATGTCAATGAAGATGCTTCACTGGGTTGACTGATTTGCACTGGCCTCCTATCTGCAATTTTTGGCTTTCACAATATATTTTTCACACTAAGCTTGTATGAAAATATACCATAATTATCAAGTTTGTGATATTCTTTTCCCCCATCGTTTCTCACTTATGGCTTTGAGCACCACAAGAAGAAATAAATAAGGCAACCTAGAATATCATATCAGTGGATCTTGTTCATGCCTGATGCTATTATAGACTGTTAAAGCTTTATTCCTTTGCCCTTGTTAGAACAGGAATAGGTAAACACAATCCTACTTAGAATGAAAATAGGAATAACAATAGTATATAGAATCCTACTTGGAAAAAGATTGTATTATAGTATCCTAGTTAGAGAAGTAGTCTAATATAGTATCTATAAATAGGTCTAAAAAGTAATACTGTAGACAAAAATTTCAATAATATTCTTCTCCAATATTTCTCACATGGTATCAGAGCTTCTACGATCATTGTAGAAAATCAAAGAGCTTTTGCTACTGGAGGGCGGCCATGACCCATATATGCCACCCGTCTAGCAATGATTGTGTTAGCAAAAGTTGGATCACCTAGTATCTTTCCGGTGACTTTTCTTATATCTAATTTGGTGCATCTTTCCGGACTACTTTCTCATATTTGATTTGTGTAGCACCGTGCCATCTTTTCGGTAACTACTTTTTTCATATTCAATTTGCGTAGCACCATGTCATCTTTCCGGTGATTACTTTCTTATTTGTGTTAGGTCGTGCCATCATTCCAACCCTTTCCATACAATCTCTTTTTTCAGTAGGGTTGTGCCGTCAATACAACCCTACCTATAAAACTTCTATCTTCCAGTAGGGTGGTGCCATCGTTCCGACCCTACCCATATAATCTCTTTCTCAGTAGGGTCATGTTATCAATCTGATCCTACCCATGGAATTTTATTTCTCAATTTGTGACTGCTTTCAGCCATCAAATCTAATAATAGTTTGCCCGAGTATTTCGACCAGTTTTAAGGTGACTTTCTTGGAGCAATTTCGAGACGATCCATATTGTCAATCTCCATTGACCTTTTAATCAATTGGACATTAAGAATGTTTTTCTCCGTGATGATCTCGAGAAAGAAATCTATATGGAGCAACCACCTGATTTTGTTGCTCAGGGGAGTCTAGTAACTTGTATATTGATTGTCTAAGTCATTTTATGGTATGAAATAGTCTTCTGAGCTTGGTTTCGGAAGTTCAACACTGCCATTCAGGAATTTATTACTCGGTGTTTTATCGACATTATGCATCAAATTCAGTATTTCATGAGAAGACTAAGCACACAGAGATTGATTGTCAATTTTGTGAAGTCGAGTGATCAACTTGCAGATATCTCACCAAGCTCTTCATTGATCCTCATATTAATTACATTTGTAACAAGCTAGGTACATGTGACGTGTATGCACTTGCTTGAGGGGGAGTGTTACAATAGGAATAGGTAAATACACTTCTACTTAGAATAGGAATAGGAATAACAATAGTATAAAAAGGATTCGTATTATAGTATTCTAGTTGGAAAAGGGGTCTAATATAGTATCTATAAATAGGGTCTCAATGTAATAATGTAGACAACAATCTAATAATATTCTTCTCCAATATTTCTCACAATCCTATTGGATTAGTGGAACATAAAGTGAGGGTTCTATGACTGGTGGATCATGACAATAGCTTTATGAGTGTTTAAGATTAGGATTGGACAGGCCTACTTCCTCAGAAGGTTTATCCTGCAGATTTGTTTAAAGGTTACAAATCTTATTGTTAGAACAATATATCTAGTTTATTAATCAGGTGCTGCCAATTATGTATAGTCTAGGTGATGTAGATAAACCGAGGCAACAGAATTACTATTCAACAGGCCCCCTGTTAAGAAAATGGATTTTGAGCCTAACTTAAACCATTCCCTTAAGCAATGTCATGTGGCACAATTAGCACCTTTCAGCACTCGTACGACTGGACATTTGATGTGTCAATAGTATAACAGAGGGCTAACATTGGGTATATCAAGAATAAAGATGGATTTGGCTTTTATACCGTGTTAAGAAAGTTGATCTTAGGTCTTACTCATCCCAAAAAGCTAGCTCATGAGGTGAGGATTGTCCAAAAGAGACAACAACCTATTTTGTCAACCAAGGTGGGATACCTAATATCACCAATCATGCTACAATAAACAAACATTTTATTGTTAATGTTCCTAGGAAATTTGATAAGTCATATTTGAATGTGGCTTCTTAGAGTCGTTTTTTTTTTTCTGATTAAAAGCGAGACTCTTGTTATGATTTTATGTTTGTTCAACCTGTTATTGTCACTGATGTTTAGTCTTTGGTGTCCATGTTCTTTTCAAGAAATACTAGGTTTTCTAAATCAGTGCTCGTTAAATGATTTTTCATTAGTTTTCTTTTAACAATTTAAAGTGCAGAAGTTATTTTATGTAAAACCCCTCCAACCAGGCTCCCCCTTCATTCAGGAGACTGACGGTGCATGTATTACCAGTTCAGCTTGTTTGATATGGTATAATGGTTTATGTAGGAAGGCGAGGCTTCTTATTATTTTTAAATTGGGCTCTGATCTGGGAAAGTAATAACTGTTGTATAGAGGACATTTTAATTTATTTTCTCTTCTGTTTTCTTTAATACTAAATCATCTTCAGTGAGATTAACATTATAGCTGTTTGATGGTGAATCTTCCAGGAAAACAACAAGAATGAGCTTGAGAGATTTGAAAAGGAAAGACATGATGACTTCTTGGGAATGTTGAGAGGATTTATTGTCAATCAGGTATCTTTGTTTCTGGACTGATAAAGAAAGTATCCTTGTCTTCTAGTGTTGCATCAAATGCCTGCTCAGAAATCATTGATTTAGATTACTCCGACGAACATACTTTATTTTTTCCCTTGTATAATGCTTATAAGAGGCAGTTGATTTTTTGCAATATGTCCAACTAAAACTGTAGACCTTCGGATGTTAAGCACCTGTAGGGTCGTTTGGTTAGGAACAAGTTATGTCGGGATAAGTTATCCGGGGAATAAGTTATTCCACCATATATATGAGATAACTTATCCCATCACTAAGCTAAAAATGATGGGATAAATAATTTCAATGACTACTTATTACCTCCAGCCAAACATGGGATAGAATAATCCTACATTTTATCCTGGGATTATTGTACCTTATATCTCACATCAAACGACTCCTTAATCTAGTTATATCTATTTTTAACCATCTAATATAGCCAGGGTAATATCCATTCTCCACCAACTTTCCAAAAAGTGGAAGTGTTTTAGCAAGTGCAAGTAAATATGCAAGATGACAGCTCGTCTTGTGTGTTTCCCTGGAGAAGTTACTATTAGAGTGGAAGATGGAAGATTTCAGCTGAAAGTCTAAGCCAAAAAATAAAAAAGAAAGGAAAAAGGATGAGGAAGGCAACATGGTAATCGGTGTTGTGCTTAATTGAAGGCTAACTTACATTATCAACTCAACTCAAACAAATTTGTTACCTTCCTGTATCCTTCTTGCTTGTTTTGGCTGTAGTTGGCTTTGCGGTTTGAGCAATCTGTATTAGAATGATTAGCTTAAGATTGTTGTGATCCATTCATATCTGGGACAGAAAGCACTATATAAGCAACCTGCTTGAACTTTCTCTTGACAAGGTAAAATCTTGGGTTGGGCATAGATCTTAAAGTCACCTTTAAATAAACTTTCCCTAGATAAGGGATGTCGCCTGTGAACTGGATCAGTCATTTCTGCTGTTGCTGTTTGTTGAAATGTATCTTCCTATCCAGCAAGAGTTATCTGTTTTATTTTTATCATTTATTCCCTTGAAAAGATTTATAGGAGAAAATAACATGTTGGGTTTTACCAGGCAGGATATGCAGAAAAGATGGCAAATGTTTGGGAGACGGTTGCAGAGGAAACATGTGGATATGCAAAACGTGGTAGCTGAGGAGTTTGCTGTATATAATGGCTTTTTAGTTTCTGTTTATTTTTTCCTTTAGATCTTCTTTGGTATTGTACTCTATTTGTATACTAGCTTAGAGACATGTTCATATCGTAGGCGTAGACGTTTGATCCAACATTTTTTCCTCGTAGGGTTCTAAATTGATAACATGTGGGAATTTTCATTCAACAAAACTGCCCCAGTTTCTCATATTTATTTATAAGTTCACATCATCAAACCTTAAGACAACCCGCTTTCCATGCCAAGCCCTTGTTATATTTTTCCTCCAAATGATGGATAGTATGCTGCTGCACTCTGTAGTATGCATGCCTGTTCTTAAAACTCTCTCCGTCCTATTTTATGTATGTTTGACTTGGCGCGGTGTTTAAGGAAAAAGAGAATGACTTTAAAACTTGTGATTTAAAATCATTCATAGATATTTGTGTGGATGAGAATTATTTCATTGAGGGCGAAAGGTGAATTTAAGTATGAAATAGTTCGAAAAGGTTCAATTAGTCGAAATGAATTTCTAGATTTGTAGATTTATCGATATCAAGTACGTAAAACTTGTTTGGTATTTATGATAAAAAAATGAAGTTACATACTATGTGGTATAAGGGATTTTTGAAGGTGACATTTTTTTTTGGGACGGAGGGAGTTGTATTTGGCTGATGGCCAACTTTCTCTTATGTCGTCTGAACATAGACATCGGAAAAGTCTGTTGGAGGACAAAAAAGTATGGAAATTTGCAAGATTCCATTGCTGCTCAAAATCAAATTAGCACACACTTGGGTATCTACAAACAGTAGAACAAAATCACTCTCTTAAACAACCTAATTGAAGAATGAAAGAATGTTGGCACCTAATTATCTAATTGAAGTTACATACTATGTGGTATAAGGGATTTTTGAAGGTGACATTTTTTTTTGGGACGGAGGGAGTTGTATTTGGCTGATGGCCAACTTTCTCTTATGTCGTCTGAACATAGACATCGGAAAAGTCTGTTGGAGGACAAAAAAGTATGGAAATTTGCAAGATTCCATTGCTGCTCAAAATCAAATTAGCACACACTTGGGTATCTACAAACAGTAGAACAAAATCACTCTCTTAAACAACCTAATTGAAGAATGAAAGAATGTTGGCACCTAATTATCTAATTGAGAAATCTAATTATCTAGTCATCGCTTGCTGAGGGAGCTGCGGCACCGTCATCCCCAGAACTGGTAGCTGTTTCAGGTCTGATTTCTTCTAGTTGCTGGAGAACTTGCTGAACTTCTGGTCTAGCTGACGGTGACGGATCAACACAGTGCAATGCCAATTTCAGGGTATTTAATAATTCATCACTGATAACGGATGCATCCCTCATTAGCTCTAAATCAAATACCTCATTAGTCCACTCCTCTTTCACAATTGATGCAACCCATTGAGGTAAATCCACACCATTCATTGCTTCTCCTGGTGACTTCCCTGTTAGAAGTTCCAGTATAATAACACCAAGGCTGTATACATCTGTCTTTGTGTTTGCTTTCTTGAGTTTTGAAAGTTCAGGTGCCCGATAGCCAAGTGCTCCAGCAGTTGCAATCACATTTGCATTTGCAGCAGCAGTCATAAGGCGTGAAAGACCATAATCTGCAATCTTTGCATTTGTGCGCTCATCAAGTAAAACATTGCTGGATGTAAGATTCCCGTGGATGATGTTGGCATTTGTATGAAGGAAGAGCAATCCCCTTGATGTACCCTTTGCTATTCTCATCCTTGTTGCCCAATCAATTGGTGTATCAGGACCGCGAGCTGCAAAGAAGAGTAGATTTACAATCTGAATTTTCACAATAATATTAGAGCAAACAACAAAAGTAAAAATGGAAGAACTGATTTGTGCTTACCATGAAGAAAAGTTGCCAGACTTCCCTTAGGCATGTAGTCAAAAACAAGAAGCTTCTCTCCTTTGGGACCCATGTAATATGCTCTAAGGGCCAGAAGATTTGGATGCCTGATCTTGCCAAGAATATTAACTTCATTCTCAAATTCCTTTTGACCTCTTGTGATCTTCTCTCTCAATCTTTTCACAGCAACTTGATCGCCATCCTCTAACGTGGCCTTGTACACTGTACCATAAGTGCTCTTTCCCATTATTTCGGCGGTTGCACAAAGTAGATCATCTGCTGTGAACACAATAGGTCCATCAAAATGGACAAGCTTTCCTCCTGTTGCTTCAACTTCTCCAGCAGTTGGTGGAACACCCTTTTCACCTCTAGCTGCTGCGGCCGTCCTACTGGTGGCTTGACCATCCTTCCCTGCTTTAGCCGCAGATCTTTTCCTGATCAAGCAGCACAGGAGAATGCAACATAGCAGAAATAAGATTATGACAAGTGCCCCTCCTGCTATGAGAATGACGTCCTTAGTACTTGGTTTACGACCGTGTTTTTTTGGTGTTTCAGGGGATGGGCTAACTGGAGAGATAGGACATGGGGTTGATGCACTATAACCACATAGCTGAAGATTACCCATAAAGGCACTCGAGTTGAATTTCCGAGCGAGATGAGTTGGAACAGGACCAGATAGATTATTATATGATACATTTAAGGCACTGAGATTTAGTAAATTATCTAAAGAAGCTGGGATTTCTCCACTTATTTTGTTATAAGCTAAATCTAGTTGTGTCAGAGCAGAGATGTTTCCTATAGTGACTGGAATATCACCAGTAAAGTGGTTGTTCCTCAAGTTGAGAATTGAGAGTTTTTGCAATTTGTTTAAGGCTGCTGGGATTTGGTTATCAAGTTGGTTGCTTTCCAAGTTCAAGACTGCTAGCGAGGATAGATTGAAGAAGCTATCAGGCAAGCTTCCATTAATGGCATTGTAAGAGAAGTCAAGTGTTGTAAGCCTAGAGAGTCTCCCAATATGACTTGGGATAACTCCAGTCATTTGATTATGACTAAGTGAAATCTCAACAAGTTCATTCAACTTGCCTAAGGAAGCGGGAATACTTCCAGAAAGAGAGTTGTGATCAAGTTTAAGAGACTGGAGTCGGAAGCCATTTCCATGTCCATCCCATGTGTCTGGTATTGAGCCTGAAAGATTGTTATACTGGAGGTGGAGAAAGATGAGGGAGGGAGATCGTGTGAGACTTGTGGGGATTGAACCAGACAGAGAATTGTGGCTAAGATTAAGCCTATAAAGCTTAGTTGAATTAACAAGACTAGGCGGAATAGTACCAGAGAATGAGTTATTGCTGAGATCAAGTGTTTGAAGAAGAGGGCAGAGACCAAGAGAAGCAGGAATAGAACCAGAGAACCTATTGTTGAAGAGTTGAAGTCCTCTAAGATTGGGTATGAGTCCCAAAGTAGAAGGAATTGAACCAGCAATGAGATTATCATGTAAGCTGAGTTTTCGAAGCGATTGAAATTGTCCAATTCTTTGAGTAATTCTCCCCCCTAGACCTCTCCACGGAAGCTGGATGACAATGACTTGTCCTTGAGCGCATTTAATACCAACCCAACCACCAGAACAAGCTCCAAATCCACTGTCATTCCAGCTTCTCAAGAACCCTTTTGGATCCACCAACTCTTGCTTAAAGGCTTGAAGTGCTTGGAAATCTGCTGCAGTGATGATTATCCCGTCCCAATCCTGCCCTGAAGCTGGCAAAATTACTAACAGCAAGAGTTGGACAAACAGAAGCCATCCCATTGTTGAAGAAAAGAGTAAGATGAAATTTGAATCTAAAGAGTAGTAGAAGAAGATTTTGTAGTAGGGCAGCTGGGGTTCCACGTGAAGTGGAAGCAAATAGAGCTAAAACGATGACAAGTTTTATTGGGAGACATGAAAAAGTGTCACATTCACAAGACAGACAGGCTCCCTCACAAATACTACTAGTTAAAAAGGGCATAACGGCTAGTTTTACAAACTAGAAATGTGTTACTTTGGGAAGTGGGCTCGCCAGCCACTCTTAAACCTTGTCCAACGGCTATCTTCTTCAGGTTGATACTCTTCCCTTGTCCTTTTTGTGGGTCCATCCATCTACTCATCCCAGGTTAACTAGATTTTGAACAACTATTCCAATTCAACAACCACCCTCAAAACAAAATAAATTATTCACACTCTTAAAAATATTATTTTATTTGACTAACTAAACTCACATTTCCCTAATCTATCATATTACTTTTCAAACTCTTATACCTGCATCATACTCTTAAAATATTCCTAATTTAGGAGTGTATTTCGTTCATGTTGCAAGATTGAAGGTGATTTAAGTTCAGTTAGTCGAGTAAAAATGATTGTTTTTAAGGTTGTCAATAAATCATCTCCGTTCATTTTTACTGATCATTAATTCCCGTGTCAAATAAATAATGGACTACTATTGAATGAAGGGAGTAATAAAATTCACAAAGGAATATTTTAAATATTTCTCTCTCTTAAAAAAAATACTCCATTTTAATTGGTGTGGTATCATTTGATCTAACACTTACAAACAAAAAGAGGTGAGAGATTTAATTTAAGATCTAAAACAATCTTAAATATTTGTATAATTATAATTCATTTAATCAAGAATGATAACATAATTTTGAACATTAAGCTATTTCTAATTAGAGAAAGATTATTCTTTTAGATGGACTAATTAAATAGTGTGCAACATAAACAGAACAGAAAGGACATTGAAGAGAGTTTTGAAAATAAGATTTTTTTTGTAAAAGATAAGGTTAATGTATCCTATATTCTTATTGTTTTTGTGAATTTAAATATATTATGTGTGGTCTTGGAATTTTAAATATAAAAAATATTTTTTCTATTTTGTGATACTAATTTTTAATTTCTAGATTGAATTAGATCAATTTAATATTTTAAAACTAAATTTGAATATTCGAAAATAATATAAAAATCGATACATTGCAATATTCTCAAATTAATATGATCAAATATATATTTTTTAAAATATTAATCAAAATTGAAATTTAAGGAATAAAAAATAAATACAACATAAATTGGACAAAGAAAGTAAAACAAATTATAAAAGGAACTAGAACCCATAAATTGATAGAGGAGGAATAACATATTGTTACTTTCCCAGTAATACCATTATAAACTCTCACATCTTGAATTTTACCAACAATCCAACCTCAATAGACCAAAAAGAAAAGAAAATTCATTTTGGGTTTAAAATGTACCGGTAAAAGTAACTTTTAGAAGTACCAAGGAGACGATTATTTTAGAATTTGCAATGACTCATGTTTGGTCACATTTCATTCTTACATTTGGAAAAAATATATATATATATATATGTTTAAAGTGAATTTTTTCTTTTTTACCATGAACGAAATTTGGAGTGGAGTTACTTTGATTTTTTTGAGTAATTTGAAGTGAAAAATAAAAACACATCTGTTGTTATTTTTAAAATTCTTGAAAGTTTTGATTTCTAATAGTCAACTTTAAGTTAGATTTCTAATATTATGATAAAACATATTTTTTTAAATTCAACTCATGTAGAAAGGAACACTGATTCAATGTTCAGAGAATAGAGATCAACTATGGAATGTCCATAGCTCAAATAGAAGAAATCTGATTGTATTGAATGAAGATGTAAAATGTCTACATGCATTGATCTTTATCTATTTATAGAACAAGTAAACAAACTTCAACAACCTTCTAACAACTCTAACAACTTTTAACTAATCACGTGTGCGCAGTAACTAACTTTTAATTAATTCTGGCTAGTCAACTAACCCCTATGCAACTGATATATACATCAACTGATAATTAGTCTCAATACCCCCCCCCCCCCAAGTTGGAGGTGAGATCAACACAACCAACTTGTTCAAAATAGCAGAATGTATGATCCTAGTCAATGCCTTGGTAAGAATATCAGCCAAACTGGTTCTCAGTTCTTGTGTGATGCAGTGAGATAAGACCCTCTTGAAGTTTAGCTCTACAAAATGAGAATCGATCTCAATATGATTGGTTCTCTCACAGGGTCGTCTTAAACACTAGGCCACTAAAGTCACTGCTCCCCCATTTTTTTTAAAAAAAAAGTACTTATATATATTATTAAATTTTTTTGAATATTTTTAAATTAAAAAAAAGCGTAAAAGTAAAAAAAAAAAAAACACAAACAAAAAAGAAATAACTATTAGTACATTTCTTCCCCAAGGAAATAGAACAATTTTTGGAATAACTTCCTTTCCTTATGTGGGAAATTGTGCTTCCTTAAATATCTCATAATAATTATTAATTTGATTTAAATTTATTATTTACCTTATACTCATTTTTTTATTCTCTGTTTTATTATTTTTATACTCTCTCCTACAAAATTGTTGTTTTAATAGTGCTTACAAGTTATAAAAGAATTACTTTTTCTTATTTCTTCAAAATTTCAAGAAATGTTTGAAGAAACTCGACACTATTTTGATATTGTTATACATCTTATCAAATTCGTGAAACAGATTTTATCACTAACTTTATTTTTTAGTTTTTCTTCAAAATCTATTATTGTTGATATTCTTAGTTCATAAGTGCATATATTCTTGTTTTAGTTATTGTTAAAAATTATTTAATTGAATTATTTAAATATATCAACTAGAAAATATGATATGGGTTTTACAAAAAAAGAAAGAAAAAGAGAAAACTTGAAGAATTAAATAAATCTCAAAAAGGAGCCCTTGACAAATTTTTAACAAATAATAAAAAT